>JADDOH010003440.1:0-28567 GCA_016648135.1 Agrypnia vestita | reverse complement strand
TCCCTGTTGAATGACCGAATAAAATAATTTTAAAAAGGCCCTACCTAGGCCACCCTACAAAGACTTCATACACGTTTCCCATATAAACAGCTTCGCCTCTGTGAGTTTACTATAATTTATCTTAATAAATAATTTGAATTAAATGTATGTAAAAATAGCCCGCTCGCGAGATTTAAACTACCGGCAGGTACTTTTCTTTGTTATAAAATAATTTCAGATAAACAAACCAATTAATTTGATATATACATGGTTAAAATAAAAATATTCGCATAAATTCATATTCAAATACAGTCGATTCCGCTTAGGCCCGGTTGTTTCAAATTCGATCAAAGTAAGCGTAGAGTTTAAACTGAAATTTTTACGTTCTCCACCAATCAGACGATCCGTTTTCGTAAAAATCTATGCTTTTATCGACCGCTTACTTTGATCGAACTTGAAACAACCGGGCCTTAGTCGGGATCGAGCCTGGAACATTTTGGCGCAATTAAGCAGTGTGGTAGGTTCGGCACAAAATTAATGAATTAATGTATTTCTTACACTTAGATACATTTTTCAACAAAAATTTACATTACAGAAAAATAACAATATGTAATAATACATACTATATGATAAATATATTAATTCTGGAATAAAAAATATACGACGCGATATTGTAGATTTTGGTACCTACTAGTTTTATCTCGGCGAGCCGACGATGTCTTGCGTTAAGTGGCTGGCTTTTAATGTAATCCAGCAAACCACTAGTTAAAAGTGATTTCTTGGCATAAATTTTCAAATAAATTTTTGAAAAAGCGAGTCTATACATGGTCGTACGTCGCATGCATGTGATGGTGTAGCAGTTACCTACATTAATTCCACCAAGTTTAGGGATGTCTGCGTGGGAATCCCCAGTGATCAGCGCCGATCCCCGGCGCCACGACGATGTGATATTTGTTGCAAGAATCTTTAAAAAACACGATTCTGGCGCTGTTATCCAACCGCGTACATGCACATCTAACTGCTTACATTTTTTAAGTGATTGCATTTGTATTACATATTTTGATTTTAAATTGACCGTTCAGATTAAACGGAACGGTGTCCCAAATAAGTGACGAAAGTTGCTGTTATTTTCTTGATTTGGTTTCTGTTTTTTAAGATTTATTCCAAATTCAATTCAATTCAATTTATTTTTTTATATACCATTTACATTACAAACTTTAATTCATAAATGTTATAAATAAGTTAGAATTAAGCATATATAAACAAGCAAATATTAAACATTATAAAATCATTCACATCAAAGGTGTAGGAGAATCCTGCTTCGGAATACCCTCTCAGAGACATGAAACAGATCGATATCCAGAGTAATATTGTTCAGCATAGCGGTAGATCTTCCAACAGGCGTAACCATTGGCAGGTTGGTCCTGTATATTGAAATGTGAAACAATCTATGCTGACGCTGTCTTAGGTAATTATCGGGAACATACAAACTAACGCTCCGCATAATTTCAGCATATTAGGTAATAGCAAAAATAATAATAATGCTACGTGATGTATGTCATTCGGACGCTTTTAGTAACGTAACTTAAATCAAAATCCAAAAATAAATTATAACAGTCCAAATTAAATTTTATTGGTTTTCGTCACATTCGTCGATCTGGAAAATAATTGCGCCGCAAACGGGGTATTTTATAAATAACAAAACGCTTATAAATCTTTCAGGCGGCAGGTTAAATAAAATAAATGTAGGAATTATACATTAATCACGGTCCATGTCCGAGAATGGAATCGAATTCACCGCAGTGTTGACATAGAAACACCATTGAAATTGGCGGGAAACCGTGTCGAAACGAAGAACGATTTTCTGCCGCGGCCGGTGGTGGGGTGGAAAGCGGCCTTCACCCAGAGGGCGCGCAGCGCTCAGCGCGCCTATCACCTATCGTTGTGCCACTTAACTTAACTTTACCAGCTAACAATAACAATGACTCGTTTCACAATTTGATAGAGCAATTTTAAAATCGACTCGCGGATTAACAAAACCTACGCCGCGTGAAATCCATATAAATTCCTTTTTAATTATTTCGTGTATTTGTTGAAGTTCAGGGTAATCCGCTACGTGATAATTTTGACATTATGTCTTGTATTAGGTCCTTACATATGAAATTGGCGTTTTGCCGTACTGGCAAATTTGATCTCAAATATCTTCTCTTTGGTTAGGAATTCCAAATCCAAATTTATATAGCTATTTACTCATGTATTTGTGTTTTGAAAATTATAATTCATTTGTTTTTTCCTCAATTGTTTTTTTCTTTGCGTCACTCAGTTTACAAAATGAAAAACTGAAATATCGCGTTATTACGGCAGTACGAGTTCCACCGTGGCACAAGTGCTGCAGAACGGCTCGGAAGGCATAAGAGTGTATGGCGACGGTTGGCCGCCAAAAGAAAACACAGTGCGTTTTGGTTCCAACGTTTTCGTTTCTGGAAATTTGACCCTGGCGCAGAAAAAAGCCCGTGGACGGCCGGAGACCAAAGTTGATAATGAAGAATTGAAGGCTATTGTGGAAGCGGATCCATCGCAAACCACATCCGAGTTAGTGCAGGCTGCGGTGTTAGTGATAAAACTGTTTTAATCCACTTGAAGCAAATTGGTAAGGTGAAAAAGCTTGAAAGGTGGGTACCTCACGAATTGAGTGAAGCAAATCAACAAACGCGCGTTGACTGCTGCGTTGCATTACTCAACCGGCACAATAATGAAGGGATTTTAAATCGAATCATTACCTGTGATGAAAAGTGGATCCTGTACGATAATCGGAAGCGCTCATCGCAATGGCTGAACCCTGCCGAACCAGCCAAACCATGCCCCAAGCGAAAATTGACTCCAAAAAAGTTACTTGTGAGCGTTCGGTGGACTAGTGCTGGTGTCGACACGTTCACGACAGCTTTCTTAAATCTGGCCAGACGATTGCGGCAGATGTCTATTGTCAGCAACTGCAAACCATGATGGAAAAGCTAGCTGCTAAACAACCGAGGCTCGTTAATCGCTCTAGGCCACTGCTGCTTCATGATAACGCTAGACCACACACTGCACAACAGACGGCTACCAAATTAGAGGAGCTTCAATTGGAATGTCTAAGACATCCACCGTACTCTCCGGACCTTGCCCCAACACATTACCATTTTTTTCGAAATTTGGATAACTTCTTGTTAAAGGAAAAAAAATTCAACTCCGATAGGGCAGTCCAAACCACCTTCAAAGATTTTATTGATTCCCGTCCGAATGGTTTTTATAGTAAAGGGATCGATGAACTACCTTTGAGATGGCAAAAGTGCATAGATAGCAATGGTACATACTTTGATTAAATAAATATATTATAATAAAAAAAAATCGGCTTTATGTTCCTCCCATACTAAACGCCAATTTCATATGTAAGGACCTAATATTAGATGGCTTTATGTCGTTCTAAAACGAACTAAGCGGTGTTCATATTTTCATCCAAACTGATTCGAATTTATCAAAATATTCGTGAGATACATCTGGAATTTTGGTAGTTGCTTAGATCAGCCACATGGCATCTATATACTCACATATAAATGCACATACCTACATGGTAAAATAGATTATATTTTGAATTTTTTTTATTTTAGTTTGAGGTAAATTGTACACGTGACAACGAACTGAAAATCGTATGCGGTCGTAATTAAATGATGTAAGCAAACTTTGATACTAATACTGGTTAAATATTTAGATTAATTACAGGCAAAGAGATCTTGCGTATTTGCGCACACCCACAATATTACATAGAGGTATAAATACATACGGGTTCAGAATGGGCCGCAGCAAACCGGAACGCCACCCCGGTTCGTGGAATTTTCAAAAATATCCGTCACGTGGGATCATCGAAAATATAGTTCCGGTACAGGGTACCTACCCATTCGATCTCAATTCACAGCTTCTGTTAGTTTTTTGGATTCAATATTTTATTTTATTTTTAACGCCACACCAGGCCATCGGGCCCAATTATTGTAAGAGAAACACATCGTACAAACACTCAGGCTTCAGAAAATCACAAAAACCGGGAATGGAATTCGGAATCGCCGGTACAAGAAGTCAGTGAACTATGAAGGCAATAAAAATACCTATAGGTAAAATAACGATACACTTTAATAACAGTTAAAGCTACAGGTTAAGAAAATGATGTTACTCTTGTTACCTATTATTGAAGTAAATATTTATTAATATTCTTTAAGGCACTATTTTCATTGTACCTGATAAAAAACCTCGATCATCTCGGCCTCGGGCGCTGGAGAGCCTTGGCTCTCGGCACCTGCCCGCATGGTCCTCCGGCGCGGTACATCCGCCACAGGTTCAGAGCAAATAATCACCCTACACGGAATACCGCAATTAAAACCATCAATAATACACACCAATTATTCAAATCGGGCCTGGGACACTCGCGGGCTCCACATGACTCGGCCGGGTCGCGGGCGGCGGGCGATGGTGACCGCCCACCGTGACCGCCGCGGTCCGCCATTTCCCATCGGCTCGGACGCTCGTTTTGAAGAAAAAATATTGCTACAATACTCTCGTTTGTTTTTTTTTTAAATATATTTTGTCTCTCCAAAAAATAGGTAGTGAGGAATTACAGTATCGGTTAATGGAACATCAACGTGTTGAATTAAGTGACTCATTAGAAAAGAATAATGAGTTCCATTCTCTACAAATCGTGCCCTTGGAACAACAAAGTATCATCTGACATTTAACTTCACATCTAAAACTGTGTGACGAACAGGTTAAATTTACGAAATTTAGGAGATAACAAGAAAACAAATTTTATTAGCATTTGTAATATTTTTTAGAATAACAACGCTTGACCGTTTTATGAGCGAAGGCGAAATTTTATGAAAGAAAAAATTTCTCATATCGGTCCTATTCGTACGTCGCCAGGTTGACATTTTTTTCTAAGACCTTCTCCTTGCCGGGTCGCCCTTTACACGAAGCGGTACGGAGAGGCTTTGCAAAAGTCTTTTTGACCCTTTCCCTCAAACATAAACTCTTTATTAGAAAACTAAAAATATACAACGAGAATATAAAAATTACATAACATAAAATTTAAACACAAGGTGGTAAGTAAAGAATCAAAATAAAGAAAATAAAAAAACAGAAAACATATAAACATGTTAGAAAGGATAATATGAAAAAGAAACTTAGGTCTAGGAGACAAATCAACTGGAGAATTAGATGGAAAAGAGGATAGCGAAGGGACAAAAGGTAAAAGGACCTGCTCACTATAAGGGAAGAACAGACAATACACGAGAAAGGTGATTGATTTGATTTGATATGATTTGAGTACAAATACGATGTTTGTATTATATAGGTGTTTTTTTAGAGGTTTAAAATGAAATAAAACATAAAAATCGTGGTTTTGCTTTAATGGAAAGATAATTTTATGCCATTAGTACCTACATATGTAAATATGATTTCGGGCATATGGGCGCCACGGCTGACTCGAATAACGCGCAATCCTGAATTTTCAATTCTCGACCACTTTTTCGGGCAACTGGGGGTCGGGGTAGTAATGCGGCGATGTTGGCTTCCAAGTCCTCAATTGTCTCTGATTTATCGGCGTAGACTAGCGACTTCACATACCGTAATTACATCCCCACAGAAAAACACCAACGGTGTTAAATCACACGATCTTGGAGGAAAATTTATTATTACGCCATTACGCCATTACGCGAAATTACGCGGTCATCGAATGTTTCCTTTGACAAATCGATTGTGGCGCGCGCAGTGTAGCATGTTGCGCCGTCTTGTTGAAACCAAAGCTCTTCCACATTAATGGCATTCAATTGGGGAACAAAAATGGCAGTAATCGCAGATCTATAGGCTATTCATTGACTGTAAAATTCTGGTCGATAAAATTTTTGAAGAAATGTGGACCAATGATTCCATCAGTCCACAAAGCACACCAAACAGTAATATTTTGTGCGTGTAACGGCATTTCAATACTGGCTTCTGGATTTTCTTCATTTCAAACGCGGCAATTTTACTTGTTGACGTAGCCATTCAACCAAAAATGTGCCTCATCGCTAAACAAAATTTTGTGGTGAAAATGAAGATCAAAAGCAATCTCGTTTTCGGCCCATTCACCAAATGTGCGACGCTCGCGATGGTCAAGCGGCTTCACTTCTTGCACGCGCTGGATCTTTCTGCAAAATCTTCCGTAAAGTGGATCCACACAGCTCCAATTAAAGTAGCCGGCAAACATCTTGAAATTCTACGGCGTAGTGGGGGGAAGTTTGCGCATCTACCTTTCCACCAAAGAGACCCAAATTTCATCTTCTGCGCATTCCCCCACCACGTCAAAGAATTTCAAGAAGTTTGCCGGCAACTGTACTATGCACGGTGGCGAATCACTCATTCGGGAGTATCAATTAAAGTATGCGTGGTGCGAAAACGATCCATGGTTATTCGAATTAATTTCTCGGATAAACGATTATGTGAACGCTGCACTCTCTTCCAACGATATTAATAAGTATTATTCATGCCAAATGAAATCGAATAACATCCATTCCAATTTTTTACATTTAACAACCCTACGTAAAAAAAGTCTTTCCTTCCCAAACCAAAGACAAGCAAATAGTGAAAAAAATGCAAAATTTTGCTTAGCTTCGTAACTTTTCTCATTTCGTTCCAAGTATAAATAATATTTTCTAATCAAAATTGGACGGAGAACACTCCCCAGAAGTCTTTTCTGCTAGCTACAAGACACCCTATAAAACGTGATCGAAATTAGGTGTCTATTTATTTCATTAGTTATCTACTCCAAATTAATAGCTCAATTTTCTCAAAAAATACATTAATGGGCGGGTGATTAACCGAATTACGTCGATGAAATCGAAAAATTAATATTTAAAACTTTGAATCTCAAATCTACCTTATTGTTCGAGCGTACGAAATGGTAAATCTAGATCAAAAACAGCACAATTTGGAAGACCAAAAATTATCTATCTTATATAATCAAACTTTCTCCAGAATCGCCTATCTAACAATCTAAAATATTTAAAGCACAAGCACAAAGCTTAATTTGAAGTGTTTGTGATGAAAAATAGGACTAACTCGGTTTCCCGTGACCACGCTATAACCTTCATCCATTTAGTGAGAAGGTGAATGTCTCACAGTTCTAAACGTTGCGTTGACCAAATAAGGCTTCCATGTTTTCTGTTTCTCTATTTTTCAAAGATGAAAATCATTTTTATTTTATTCAAATTTCTAACAATTAAGACATGACAGATTGATGACTGACTAGCAAATGCTTGTATTCTAATCACATATTTCTGATTTACGAATTATTATTTCTAAAAAATATTTTTACTCTACATTGTTTTCATTGAATTGATGTTTATTGTTTAACTCCTTATCCTATAATTTATTATATTGCCTATTGTATCGCCTATAGTAAGTATAAATCTTGTAGTCGCATATTGTACTTATATTGTATAATGTATTCATGTTTTACTGTAAAATGTAACTGTACTAATCACCTTGTCCTAAATGATTATCCATTACGGTCATTCTGACCTGTCAATAGTATTTAAATTAAAAATAAAATAAAATTACTATTTCTAATTTTAAATTCATTGATATATTACATTGTATAAAATTATTTTAATTTTATTGAATTGTTTTATTTTCTCTTTTAATTCTTCTAATTTATACGTGTATCTTTATATTGTTCTTGTTTATGTTTTTAAATAATAAATGATTACATTTGTCTATTGTTTATCCATTGTATAAATTTAAAATAAAAGGCTTTCAAGCCGTATATATAATATATAAAAAAAATACTATCTTTGTTACAAGCGAAATATTTATTTTACCAACAGTTCAAGCGCACTTAATTAAGATATTATACAGTAAACTCACGATTATTCGGTGTGTAAAGAAAAATATCCCATTTAATCAAATTTCGTCATTTTAATTTACTGGTTAGCATTGCGTAGTTGAATGAATATTATATATGGAATATTTGAATTAATATTATGTATGGAAAATATATTTAAAAAAGTTATTTTTACGTCCCTGGTTATATCGCAACCAGGTTGAGGCGAGCCCAGAAAATCAAGCAGGTTGGTGTAGATCCTTCCATTTAAGAAAGACAATCGAATTAGTATGTGTAAGCCATGCGTACGACGACGACGAGTTTCGTTGTGTTGGTGTTTACGCGTATAAAAACACCAATACAACGAAACAGTGTTTCGTAGGCACGGTTTACACATACTAATTCGAGTGTCTTTCTTAAATAAACTGGCTTTATACGCATGTGTTTTATTATTTTAAAGCAAAATCATAATTTATCGTTAATTAAATGGCTATCTACTTTAAATTAAATTGAACCGCTGATCCAACAATTGATTAATTGATCCGAAGAGCTCTGCGTAACTGACTAATAACTAACTATCCGTTCAGATTATTCCGTTGTTGGTTCGCCTACAATACTGACGAACCCACTAAATTTTTTTTTTGGGAAATAAAGTTCGTTTCCGTAAAATACATTAAATTTGCCGACAGTGTCAGGAGCCAGTGGTAAGACCGGTAAGAGCAATAAGAAGGTACCATCCTTGCACATCATTTACTTCAATGTGCACACGACTCGCGGTATTGTGTGTGTGTGTGTGCGTGTCAAAGGGCCGCAAAGTCGCACGATCGTGCTGGCGTAACACCAGCGACCTTCCAAGTAGGTACATAAATGATTTGCTACAAAAAAGTACACCGACGGACTCAGGCAAACAACTTAACTTCAAAAAGAATTCAATGAATAATGTTTAAAATGATAATTAAAATTAATGAAAACCCTTTTCTTGTAAGTCAATTTTAGAACAAGTAAGAAGAATGAATATAGAAAAATCGACTCAAAAATAATTTGTAATATATATGCAGAGTGTAACAGAGCTAGTTCACAATAAGTTTACATGCGGATTCCTGTCTGTGTTGTTCAAGCAACCATGATCTAATATCATACATAGCTATGGAGTTATGCAATATCAAAGTTTGCATTTTTGTTTTTAACACTTTTGGTTTATTTTTTGCAAAATGTTGAACCATCATTACACTACTTATATCGAATGCGAAAAATTCATTAATTTCAATACAAGATAAATAAAATGATAAAAACCCAGCAGGAATTCCCATTGGAATGTTTTCAATTTGAATTGGAAGGTTTTTATTATTTTATTTGACTCGTATTAAAGGGAATGAATTTTTGATATTCGATATAAGTTACTGTAGTGATAGTCCAACGTTTTACAAAGAATATGTCAGAAATATTTAAAAAAAAATGCAAACTTTATTGTTGCATACCTCCATAACTATTGATCTCGTCATGGTTTCTCGAACATTTTCGACTCATAATTACAGCATGAACTACCTGTAAAGTATTGTGCACTAACTCTGTAACATCCTGTATACAAAGACATATCTGCTTGGAGATTCAAAACTAGAGAGGGCTGGCAGAAGACCGAGATGGGTGGAGGAATACTTGAGGAGGCAAAGACCCACCAGGGGTTGTAGAGCCAAAAGTGATGATGATGAAACGCTAAAAATATGTTAAAAAAGTAGGGTTGGATTTGGAATCCGTTCCTGAACTTTTTGTTCCGTCATTAGCGGGCCAAAGTTGCCGGCCCGGTGGATCTCCCGCGATACCTTCACCTCGCATCGTGCCGAGATATTTACAGAGCGTGCGCACAACTTGACGCACTTCCAACTTTTTGCTACATTTTTTTTACCAAAATGCCACGACGATAATGATCTCAGAGATGTAGGTAATCACGGATAATTCAATAAAGAGGCAATTATAAAACGAATTTGCACAACTCAACATGCTCATACATCACGAATCTGATTGATGTTTGAAGAATCCAATTATTTTCCTGTCAGTGACGAAGTTAAAGGATAAGAAAAATATTGTCAACGTGTGAGTTGAGTGATTAAGTCATCTACGTACGCGAGGTATCTTAATACATTGTTAAATCAAATGCTTAATTATTCATTATCATTTTGTTATTGTTATTATGTAGAAAAAACATTATTGTATACCACTAAATAACTTACTACTTTTCGTGACGCACCGTAGTTATTCCGACTAAAAATTACGGAAAAGATCTTTGAATAATTTCACAAATAACCTTGAAAATCTTGAAATAAATTCTTCATATTCTTCTATTACTTAATCAATCTATATATATATAATATATATATATATATATATATCTATATATATATATATTATATATATATATATTATATAAAGAAATTTCCCTATATCCGCCAAGTTTTCTCCACAACCACTCACCGGTGGTTATGGTGGTGGATAGCCCTTGGTGTCACATCGAAAATATGCGAGTTTGGTGGGGTTGGCTGTACGTGGGTGGGAGTGGATGACGAAAATGTCCTTTCTAGCTGATTGTTTTGTTATGGAAAGGCCGCAAATGCTTCAGGTTGTTTCAAAATAGGCGCGCCAACTGTGCCGGTGAGTCTTAAATGTTCCGGAAAATCTTGCTCTAGAAAGTTCTGGAAGGAGAAGGTTCTAGAAAATTCCCGAAAGTTATATTCTAAACTGAGTGGCGGAATATGTCGGTGTGTTTAGAAGGTACATTTGATAAATTTCTTGAATGTTCTAGAAGGTTCGCGAAAGTTCTATGACGATCCTAACAGTGTTCTAAAAATCTAGGCGTGCGAAGCCGCGCGGGCACAGCTAGTCTGATATAAAATATACAAGGAATGTCGCGTCTTGCGCAGAAATGAATAAAATAAAAAATAAACAGCAAAAGAACAAGATGCCTTTACGCAAGGCGGGAAAGGAATCGAATTAACATAGTTATTGTTGGATACCATTACATAAAGTTCAAGATAGCGTCCTTTTAAAATGATTAGCGGCCATCTTCTCCGGCGACTGTCGACTGCACACGTTGCATCATCGCCATAATCATCAGCATCACATAACAAGCGCATCTTCAGGGGGACCTATTGCGCCACGCGGCGGAGTCGAGTGCAACCTTTCATCTAATGCCACGACACATTACACGTGATCAGTTGCAAATCCTATTGCTCAGAGGTTGCAAATTTTGAAAAAAACAAACAAAATTTATATCATGGAAAACAGTTTTGGAACCGCATATCACCAAAATACTCCAAAAATAAGGCGCGCTTTATTACAAAAATATGGTTTTACTTGAAAAGACTCGGTTTAGAACAAAATTTTAAAAATAAAATATTCAACGTCTGTTGTGTAAAATGCGTCTTGTTTACTAGGAAATTTAATTATACAAGAATAAATACTTCAACTGCATTATAAAAAATGTGTCTGGACATTCACTGCAAATGAATATTTCGGCGTTTTTTTTTTTGAAAATGTGGGTTTTTATTATTTATTTATATCAGAATGTATATTCTAAACAGCATTTTTTAGGGAAATAACTTATATAGACCCTTTGTTCTTATATAAAAGTAATAAACTGAATATTATTTACAATAACTAAGAAAATATAAGCATTAATCGACAGGCCGTGGCCAAACAAATCGATTTTAGTGTCCTAGGCGGCGCAAAGTTTTAATGAATATTTATATGTACGCATAATATGTTTTTTATACGTATAAAGTATACTTCATTATCTAGAATCTGTACATAGGTAATTAAGAAATATGCAATATTAATAAAGTTGTAATGTTTTAAATTTGCAAGAAATTTTTACGTTTTTTGTTGATTTTAAAACGCTTTTTATTTATATAAAGATATGATTTTAAACAGTTTATTCTATTTATTCCCGTATTTTGAGACTTTACTCACTTAATAAAAGTTAGTTTTTTTTTAAATATTGTGGACTAGCTCTCTTACATCCAGTATAATATATTAATTCGTACATTTAAACTACATTCGAGTCATTAATATCAATAGTGGACTATGTTATATATTTCATATTTTTATAAAAACGAGTTTTGATCTTAGTATCTACATTTTTTCACGTATTTTGAGGCTTTACTCACTGATGTCTGGACAAAATATATCAATACGCTTTCTATCGTCTTTGCCACCTGGGAGAAACAGGAATAAAAGAGGGTATGTTAATTGGATAGAACATACAAGTGAAGTAAATTTAAAATAGGTTGGTAAGTTAGAAAAATATTTTTTTAATTTTTTGTTGTTATTTCAAATACTGAAAAAAGTCTTACCAACATTAAAAACGAGCTCAAATGACTCGGAAGGAAGAGGAAACGTGTTCTGCGAATATTGAGTGAATGTGTTAGTCTTTAAGGGAGAGAAACAAGATTTGGAAGTATTAAATGAAGCTGTTAATTTATTGATAATAATATCTTTGTGACATTAAACTTCACAAATAAGTTATCCTTGAAAGAAAACAATAGGTATAATAGAACTTAACCATTTGATTTAATATTTAAGATAGAAATATTCAAGACAAAAACATGTTAAAATATTTTAAATATCTCTTGTGAAGAATCCGAAGAGGGCACTTCATTAAAATGATTTAGGAAAATTCTTTCAGGTACGCCCGCGATAAAGGAATAATTAATAATGCTGCGTCTTCTAACAAATAAATCGTAAATTTCATCAAAAAGTATACGTTTATGTAAGTGACAGATTCGTTTTCAACATTGTCGATAGAATCATTTCGCGTGATTTCGGTTGGGATTATGCATATTTCTTCAGGCGACTTACATACGAGTGAGCAATGGACACATGGCATACGACATATGATTTTACGTCATATCCGCCAGAGTACTTCCAGGGTTTATGCGCCAAATGTTTGTCTCGAATCAAATTTGACCTTTTAAAAAAACAGGTATTAATGTAATAATATGTCAAGTTAAATGTTTCTGCATGGCTACCACCACTTAAAATTGGATCTAAGCATGATGATAGCTAATGTCTAGCGAGAATATCAACATATATATATATATATAGAATATATTTTTTTTTTTTTTTAAATAACAAAGCGCTAAATGTATGTATAAGCAGTAATACTACACGTATAGATAACTAGGGGGAAGTCCCCTAGTGGCGGACACCTAAGGTTTTCAGAAAATAAACTACTTCCAGAATTGTAACTTTATTTATGAATTAGTTCAGTCAACAAATTATACAATCAAAATCAATCAACAAAAATAAAGCTTATGCATGAATATATTCAGGAACCTTAATTAAGTTTTTATAAGAAAAAATGCAATCTTTGTCATTGGCACCTAGTACCGGACGGACTTAACATCGAACCCAAGGCGCCGGACATGTTTAAAAAATCGCACATCGATCGCATATATATAATATAGGCAACTCCACATTCAGGAATGTCTGCGCATGCTTCATGATCCCACTTTTGGCAGCTGGAGCATTGTATTCAGTCTTCGTCGTGGTTCTCTAAGCACACTACGCAAGAAGTTTTTTCTATGTTAGATATTTTATATGTTGGTTTCTCTCTCCTAGCTTTATCCCCGCTTTTTCCTTTGGCTTTCACTTCTAAGGTTTGTTTACCTTCTTTTCTATTACTTTTTTGAACTCAGTTCCTATTCCTTTCTTTTTTCCTTGTGGTTCTCCTCATTCTGTTTTTTTTTCAGCAGCAATTTCGTAGAGTGATGTTAGAATTTCACTTCTTTCACATTTTCTCTTCCTAACCGCTGAGTGCTTTTTGGAAATCGTAGTGCTATGAAGCTTTCCTCAAACTCATTTCAAAACCTTATCTATCACAGTTCGTAAACTTTTTTGGTCCCATTTTTCTTTAATTTTCTTCTCTGCCATGTAAATATATATCCTTATAATACTCGTGGTAGACACACGCCATTTATGCCCACAAATACGTGTGTATACATTTTAGAGAGCTCATATTTCAGCATACTTTGTTTTGATATTGTTTATGAAGATACCACCCAAAACAATTAAACTTATGAAAACATGAGGTTTACAAGCAGATGTACGTAAGTGAAATTATTTTTAAAAAATGCACATTTCTGCAGCACCCTAATAGGTGAAATAGAGAAAGTCTTGACGTAAGATAGTAACTCCGGCGAGAAATTATTTAATAAATAAATTCACGTAAAAAAGGAAAAAAATAGTTTTAAATTTACGATTCGGAAGAATCAGCTTTTAACAATTAGAAATTTATAATATTTACTCTCTAATTAAATTTTTGGTTCCAATGGCAGAGCTATTTTGACTAAATGATGAGTTTTGACGGTAATGACTATTGTCGTGTGCTATAAGTAATCTCCGAAATTAGCTGGAGCACTGAAATTCTTGTTCAGTTTGTGTTTGTAAATTAACATATAGATAGTGCATTATAACTCATTTCCTTCCTGAGCACATTGCGCGCGCTTAGACGAAAAGATTAATCATTCGAAGCTTGCGGATAAAATGAAAAATTTTAATATGTTTTTTGAAATACTATGACCATATGTTTTTCAATTCGAGCATTCGTAAATTATTGTGTTAGAATCATTATATAATATCTTAAAAACGTTAAATATCGTTTGACATTTTTTTAACACGCAATGTTTGAACTTTTTACCTTTTCTTTTTTATTTCACTTGTCTGTTACTTCAATAATTTTATTGTATAATTGTTGTTGTCACTAGTATTTTAGAGGAATCATTTAATTGTTTCAAATATTTGTATTTCTCAAATTTTGTTCAACTCACTACAATAAATAAGCTGTTAGATTTCCCAAATAAAATAATACGTTTATCAGTTGAAAAAATAAGAATGTATGCCAAACAAACATAATAATTTCGTTGTCTGTCCGTCCGTTTGTCCGTCCGTAACTTCGTGTAACGTTCGTAATTTCGTTTGAATTCATGGCTTAAAAAAACAAATTAATCGGCCGGAGATGGGGCTTGAAAATCAGGCCAGCAAACCCTCTCGTTGTTACCGCTGCCTCTCTGTGGACCGCGAAAAAAATACTGTAAATATATACTAGGGCTCAGCAAAGACGCGAACCAACGTTCCGTCATTTTTGAAGGGTTACGGCTAGTTCTAATATAATTACAAGCCGTACTCCCGCGAAAAATCACAACAATTGCAGGGTTTTGAAACTGAAAATTCATACATAAAAAACAATTGTTTTTTTAATTGACTATTCGTTTAAACCTAAAACTAAATAAAATAAAATAATAATATAAAATCTCAAGATTGTGTAATTTCGGCCTTTGCGTGTTGCTTGAGCCGCGCGCTGATTGTGTGTCAAACTCTCATTATTGAAAGTTTTAATTCCAGCAAGTTACGAAATTACGGACCGACAGACAGACAAGGAAATTATTATATTTGGATTAGATTAGATGCACATCATCCAGAGAATCTGAAGCACAATCCATCAGTTCGCCGACCGCAATCTGGCCACGACTGATGCGCAGGCTCAATGGAGATTTTCCCCACTGATGGTAGTCATGATCACAGCGGATGCACTGTTTGTCTCGGTGCACTCTTCTAGCCTGTCGACCGGGCCGCGATGGATTGTGTCACGCGCAATTTGGATTTGCATTATTGGTACACGAACAACAGCGATTTAATTTTCGCTTATCTTCGACACGTCGTTTACATACTTCTGTAATACACGGCCCTCTCGAAGTTGTTCCAGAGGACTTGTAATATTTACAAGGTGGACAAAAAGTAATAAAGCATTTAATCTAAAATATTACATTTGTTTTTGTATCTGTTTATGTTTTTGTATCAGCATCTGTACCTATCAAACTACATGGTGTCTCATAGCTAGTAGCAAAAACTTTACAGGCGGATTCCTGCCTTGATAATGAGTTGAAAATGTTCACGCAACCGTGACCTCATATCAATAGTTATGGAGACATGTCGTATCAAACTTTGCATTTTTTTTCAATATTTCTGACATATTTTTTTCAAAAAGTTTAACTATCATTACAGTAACTTATCGATTATGAAAAATTCATTCACTCCATAAAAATTCAAATAAAATGATAAAAATCTTGTAAAAAAATATATATTTTAAATTTTTGAAAGATGAATGAATTTTTTCATAATCGTTACAAGTTGCTGTAATGATTGAACAACTTTTTGCAAAAAATAAGTCAGAAATATTGAAAAAAATGCAAATTTTGATATTGCATATCTCCATAACTATTGCTGTTAGGTCGTGGATGCACGAACATTTTCGAAAAATGTTCAAAAACAAATTCGAAAAAAAAACGTCTCATCGTAACGGCAGGAATTCACAAAGTTTTTGCCAGCTATGAGACACTCTGTATTTTTAAATTGTCCTGGCATTACTTTAGATTTCTGATCGACATCATTTTTTGGTTGTTTCACAATACGATCAGAGCAGCCGAAATTTGAGGAGCTATCTAGGTTTTCGAGCATACCCGTATAAGTCGTGTTTTACACTTGGGGGAAGCAAAGATGTTGTCCCAGTCGTCCTGGAGCAGCTGCCCACACTGAGCTGCACACAGGCCGCAGAGGCAACTGTACCAGTTGCGAACGTAGCTTGCCATGTATCCAGATGATATTTTGATTAATTAGCGTATTTAATGAATGTTAAAACAAACGCAAAATACATTTCAAAGCATACATTTTTAGAATGTGAATAAGCATGAATGAACAGCTGTACATATTTAAAAATGCGTATTCTGATACTAATCAACATAAATATAAGACAAAAAAGAGGTCTCAGTGGAACTAAAAACACGATGAAAAGTGAGATTGATCCTTTTTCTGATTTAATTTTTTTTTGTTTTCTCCAAAAATTTTACCGATTCACTTTTAAAAGTGATAACCCTAAAATGTTGGAGAATTTCACAGAATCCGTGCCCGGAAATTACTTGTTCACTTTTAGTACCAAGAATATATTAAAGTAAGCAAAATCAAAACAAAGAAGCGGCATTTTAAATAACAAACTTTATATTTTTAATTCAAGGGCAGTTCTCACTGAGGTTATTGGCATAGAATGATGAACGCAGGAAGGTTTACTATCTAATTGTACAGAAATAATGGAAAAATACTAGAAATTACTACACAGATCAACATTTTTATCATGTTGATTTTTTTTATCTTGAAATATAATTATTTCATTTGGCATCAAAAATCTTCTTCAATCCTGGCGCCGTCTAGCAAATTCAATTTACTGTTTCATATGAAAAATAGAACTCTCAGTAAATTTGGTAAGTTAAAATAGATAAGTCACTACAGAAAAATTTATGTAGCAATGAATACTAGAATATTTGTAGAATATACAGAAATAATGGAAGGCCTTCACAATCTTTGAAAATAATTATTTTTGTCATTTGACACATTTACATTCCGGATTCTTATGCCGGAGGATCTGGGTTCGATTGTCGGTGAGGTCACAAAACGTTTATACATACGATGTACCTACTCGTATTTCGCTACAGCAACTGGATCTCGTGGATTGTTGGGGTGTTGAAAAAATCTATTTTCGTACAATTATTTAATGGATACTTTTATATTATCTGATTTCTAATGATAAAATGCAGAGGTCATAGGTAACATCAGAAAATCATTTACCAAATATGTATACGAAATTATCATTTTTTCTTTCCATAAGGAAATTCGTATAAACGAATGAATTATTTTGTTACTTTTCCCAATTTAATTAAAACGCGAATGCAACCTGATTAAATTATTTATCTTCTTAGGATATCTTTTTAAGAAATTCCCTACATTATGTGTACATACTGAAGTGTACGTAGTATACTTAAAAGGTTTTAAATAAAATGTTCAGCATGAACAGGATGGTGATTTCAGAGACACGACGCGAGACCGCGATGTTTGCACAACGAACGGTCCAGGAATGCGGGAGACGTATTACGTAAGATCGAGTCTCGGGAAACGCTCCCGGTGGAACGATAAATCAAGCCATCTCCATAAGTTCACTATCACATGAATTATTCACACGGCGGCACAATTGCTCACGGCTCACTGCTCGTCATCTTAAAATTGAATCAAAAGTGTGAGCTCAGCTCCGCGCTGTGGGAACTGAACGAATAAAGTTGAAGCAATATATCAGCGGTAGCGCGATCATGTGCGGCAATTGTTAGAAAACATTATCCGTTTAAGGGAATTCAAGTGACCGTGTTTGTCACACCAATTATGAAAATATTGCAAAAAACAAATAATTATACAGATGCACATTAAATAAACGCGCTTCTTCCATTTAATAAAAATGTGTTTATGAGGTTGTGTTTGCGGAATTCGGATTCTAAAAACAACCGGTCAGACTTCCACAGCCTCTGTAGTACGATGTAGACGCTATATATATATATATATATATGTATTTTCGTAATCATTCCCATTGGTTTCTATAATGAGTGAACCTAAGTACACATTTTGATGATGAAGCACTTTTCTATGGAAAAGCCGTGTTACCTGACATTTCCTGACATCGCTTTCCTTGCTGTGATGAAATAGGAAAGAAACGTTATTTCTTTAGGTTTGGGATTAATTCTCTCTGGCGATTCCTTGAAAGGAGTTGTAATTTGAGGTGAGGTCATCCACGTAACCCGTAAATAAAATATTTGCTTTTGTGCTAAATTTTTTATTTGTCATACTGAATCTGATTTTTAAAAATTTAAATTAATATAATCCTTTAGGTTAATAAAGTCGTTCGAACTCACATTTAATTCAACTTTATTGATTTATTGCTGATGATATAACGCCTTTGAATATGTACATTACAAACATAAGTGTAATGCTAAGAAAAGAAAATAATTATAAATGTGCATTTACCTGTTTCTCATCATTCATAGAAAGTCACGGGATGCTAGGGGATCAGAACCGTAAGTTCATTCCAAATCTGCTCTTCACTGGCGTGGAAAATATGAATGTCCGGAACGATTTGTTCAGCAGGGTTACTACCCTATTGTTCTTTCGTTGGGCGTAACCAGGTTGAGTTCAATTGGCTGTTCTAATGGTTTCTGTGGTAACCCAGAGCAAACCAAAATTTTGTCAATTGCTTCCGTAATTCCGTAATACTCGGCCAAAAAATTCAAAGAAAATCATTCTCAAAATATCTTTCTTTAATATTTTTACTTTTATATAGGTTTATCATTTTCATTTTTAATATTTTTAATTAATTATCCCTGATTTCAAAACGTAGTGTAGTAAGTAGTAGTGATATGAATAAGATGGTGGATTTTTTAATGAGCTTTGGATGAGGGCTTTTCAATCACCCCCTTTGGAGGTGTGATGGTGTTGACAAGTATTAACGAAAAACGTGATTCTTCGAGAAAGTTTTTTTTTGTTACTTTGATATCTATCGGGCGTTATTAAGTGGAATTATTGCAACATTATAATCATTACTTTTAAAGTGTATTTGACATGATCATAAAATAAATAAATTTACTTAATATAGACTATATATTTACTTAATATAGACTAATATACTTAATATAGACTACTTAAATTATTTAATTCCCTTTGACATTATATGTTTGTACAAAATACTTGACACCAAACAAATACCAAGATTAAAATATTCAACAGATAACTATTTTATTTGCAAAATAAACCGAGTATATGTAAACTATTGCATACATTCGCATGTACTTATATGGAGATTGAACACAATTTAATTATCTTTGTTGAGGTAAAATGACTCTTGTCATCTTAATGTTAGACAGATAGCTAATTATGTAATATTAATTTATTTACCTAATGATTTAATTAACCTTATACGAAGGAAATATTGTTAATTTATTACAACTTTCAATATTGAACGATTACAGTACTAGATTTCATAACTAGACAAGTTGAAACGTTTTATCAAACACTTTGCATCAAAGCAATTGCCAACGTTCCCACATTGGCGAAACCAGAGAAAAGCACAGAACAAGAGCTTGTTGTATTGCACACGTTAGATTGAACATTTGTTATCTCGTGCCTTAAAATAATTAACAATTTTTATATGTGTATATAAGTAAAAAGTGTAGATATAAGTAAAAAAAATATACAGATTTAATTAAAATTTACATGATTGTTTAATATTTCTAAAATAACCCAAATATCTATAACCAAGTTTACCCAGTTCCTAAAGTTATCAAAAGCTGATACTCGAAGAAAACAATCAGTCGTTGGCAATTGTAATTTCTTTAACTTTTTCGAACGATCTACCTATTTTCCTCACTTCCCGCCTGAATTTACATTATTTCCCATATTTACTTCAACTTAATTCAACCCAACCATCCAATTCATTTCTAGCCCGAAGCTACCAAATCTATTTTCCTACCTGAATCTGATTCTTACGGAAGAGACATCGTTACTTACGCAAATATAGCAAACATTACTCCAAATTATTTATTATTCAACAAGTAATACATTATTCAGATACTGCCTCAACATTAAACTTGATAACCGGATTCATCTGTAAAAAGATGCGCACATGGACTACGTGTCACATAAATATAATTACTATTTTCAAATTAAGATAAACGATTGTCCTATGAAAACAAGTCTAACTTGGTGGCCTTCTGGAATGAGGCTCGAACCGCCGACCATCAGGTAACTAGACAAATGTCTTATCTATTAATACCAAAAAGCAACTAAAGTAAAAAAAATTCATACAAACTTTAGCCTACATTCAGATGATCCCGGGATTTGGGCTAACCCAAAAATTGTTATAGTGAATGTTTGTTTGGTACGATAGGTAAAATAGTCATCGTGTAATAAAAATAAATGATTTCATTGTGAATTAAGTTTAAAAAATTGTTAATGTAAATATTACACGTTTTTAAAGAAAAATTATTCTTTCTTTAAAAACGTGTGATATTTTGCATACTAATTCTTTAGAACCCAGCTGGTAACATAGGCGACATTTCCCTCTCCCCTTTTACCCAGATACCCCCCTGATATATTTTCTATACAAATCTTCACCGTTTGACCAATCTGACCCAAATTTTGGATACGTATTCTTATGCACCCAGTGAGTAACATAGGCTCTCTCTTTACCCCTCTGCCCCTCTCCCCTTCCATGCAAATCTGTACCGTTCGACCAATCTGATTCAAATTTTGCATACGTACTTATTCTTTGGACCCGGCGGGTAACAAAGATGACAGTTACCCCCTCCTCCTTTATACCTTATATATTTTACACGAAAATCTGTACCGTTCGACCGATCTGATTCAAATTTTGCGTACGTACTTATTCTTTGGACCCGGCGGGTAACAAAGATGACATTTACCCCCTCCTCCTTTATACCTTATATATTTTACATGAAAATCTGTACCGTTCGACCTATCTAACTTAAATTTTGTGTACTTATTCTTTAGGCCCGGCGGGTAACGTAGGCAACATTTCCTCTGGACATCTCAGCTATCCCAGCCTAGATTAAATGGAAACATTGTTTTTATTAGAGACTTTGCAAAACAATGGAACCTTTTTGTCCTCCTACGAACTTATTTGTAACTAAATCCTTAATCCGAGCAACGCAGGTTACGAACAGTTAGTAATAAATATTTTCAGGGTCGATTCATCCGCGAGATGGAATAAATCATCAATATTTTTGTCTTCGGTATTCAATTAGCGTTATCAATGCATTTTACACAAATCATCGAGTGCTAAAATTCTTAAAATCCTTTATTACTGAACGAGCACTTAGCGCAAATGCAATAGAAAAATTGATGGTCGTCACCAGAGATTGAGCAAATAGAAAATATTGCAATGAGCCACGCGTCTTTTTATCGATGACATGAATATTACGCAAATTTCCACAGTATCGTCGTTTTGCAATTTGTGCCCACCACTAAATGTCTGCAATCCTGATAATAATTTATATTGATAAATTGTATATTATCGATATTTGTCTGAAAATTTTACGCACAAGCCGATATACGTATTAAAAGAAGCGATGTCATGTGTCAAGTGCCCATTTATAAACAATATAAAATAGTTTGAGTGGGGTGTCGCATGGTGCATAACTTGTCCCAAAATAGGATGCATCTGCATACTCGCGTGGTAATCGTTTGGATGAACTTTTACCTGGCAGCTAATCACCACCGGTCTGCAAAGCCCTTACACCAGCGCATTAGCAGTATGGTGTCGAAGATATCGTTTATTAATATTTGCAAATCACACCGTTACGCGTTTGAGGAAATCGCATACAGAATTTTTAGTTGAATAATGAGTTATCAAATTCACAATTTACTTTTTTTTTAATCATTTGAGATTATTTATTAAAGCGAAACGGTTTTCGAAGTAACCATTTCCCTGAACAGCGTGATACCTTTTGTTTACAAAATTCAAATAAGTAAAAAAATATTTTCAAAATAATAAATTTAAATTCAACCACCTAATTCACTTTTTGATGAGAGTAATTAAATTAATTATTCATTAGCCATAGCAAAGAACGACAAAGTAACAGAAATAAAAGAGTGACTTATAAATATCACGATATTTCCGGTTCTGTTTCCCGTCGGGTTTAAATTAGGTCGTACCGAAAATAAAGGGCCATTTTAATATTATACTATTTATTGTTTATGATCTTTGGTAACAAATTTTTATTTTTGACAAATATAAAACAGTCTTATTTATTTATTCATTAGAAATTTAATTTAATTTAATATTTAATAATGGGATTGAAAAAATATGAATTACATATAATTTTTAGGATTAATTTACACTTAAGCATTATGCATCGCAAACACAATGTAAATCAAGTATGCGGTGAAGGAACCACTTCTGAACGAACAATCGGCATTGGTTTGAAAAGTTTAAAGGAACGTAGGTATACGAGTACGTGGGTCTTGATGTCTGTCAGGGACGCTACTGTGCAGTGAAGGAAATACGCGGCAAACCAGCACTGATAAAGCGATGAGACCAGGAGACCTATGTTACTTACTTCACGTGGACTTTTATCTTTTATTTCTTTATTTCAAGGACCTTAGGTACTATTGCATTTAAAGAGTTTTTTTTTTAATAGCGTACCTGAGTTTTAATGTATGCATAAATAAATTTGTAATTCGCCATCAATAATGCATAGGTAGAATCAAATAGCTCTCACTTTGATTTATTTGAATAATTAAATGTATATACCTACCTACTCTAAAAATTAACTGCATTTGATGGTTTGAATCGGCTAATATTTTCAGAATAGCTTAATATAATATGTACTTTGTTAATTACAATAATAATATGGATCAACAATATTCGATCGTTCCGTCATATTTCTTTTTTTTTAAATTATTTTCCTTTCAAACTAAAAATTATTTTCAGGGTGCCCAGGTGTGAATGAGTTCAAAAAAATCAAAAGTGAAATATCGCGTGATTTCACCGCAGGAATATCGCTGTCGATGGATGATACATTTGCTATATGATCAAATATCTGCCCCGAAACTGGGTCAAAATATTTTTTCTGACAGACTGTGTAGAATTTTCGCAAAGTCAAGCGGAAAAATGTTCGTTTGGAGCATGAAATAGCAGAGATACGATCGGACACGAAACACGGCATGAGACCGTCTACTTTACTTTACATTCTGCGTGTTACAATAGCAGTTGCGCGCTTTGCTGTCACGTCACTTTGGTGTCGTGTCGATATTACGGCGGCTCAAAATATATTTTGCGCAACAGAAAACATGAACAAAACAAATAATTTGGCTGATTTAACGACCCGGTTACCGATGGATAAACTGAAGACTATTTTCAACAATATTTTTGTAATTACCGGATTTGTCCACTATTATTTAATGAAGATGGATAATAGAAGTCTCAGAGGGACGAAGCTATTTATATGAGAAATGTGTACGGAAGTCTTTTATACGATGGCCCAGGGCTTACAACCTGTATGAGCTGGCTTAAGTGATCACTCTACAGAATGCAACGTTTCTCAATATACGTTCTACTATCTCTGTGAGAGTCTCTGTCTCCCATAGATATAGTAGAAAAAATATTGATTTTTTAAATATATTTTGTTGTACAAGATTATGTGAAAATAACAAATAAATAAATATAAAAAAAAACTTCACGAGAGAGAGAAAGGCGTGATCAAGGGCCCGTCCCTGCGGAAGATCACGGACCAGACAGACGGATGTGATGAATGGTGCGAATGCGCTTCCAGAAGTGAATAGCTCACGTCAGGAATGCTGCAGATCGAAACAGACGGCACTGGATTGTTTTGATTGAGTTCAAATCATTATCAGCGACAGCGACTGCTCCGCCAAGAGAGAAGGAGAACGAAGGAGAAGAATTTAGGTGCACTCGACATATCTTCTAAGCTTTCCTAAACATTTTTATTCAATAAAATGTGTACGTTAATTATTTGATTTGAATTACAAGCAACTTTAACCCAGCAATGGTAAAACCCAATGAATTATCAGCGCATCTGTCGATTTATGATTGAAGATCTATAGCCAGATGTCTTGTCAGGTTTGACTTTTCCCTAAACCGGTATTGCAATCCTACATAAATAAATATCTTATTGGTGCATGCACATATTTCGTATAATATTATTCATTAAATATATTATTCATTGTTAATATCAAAGGAAGGCGCAGTAATCGTGTTTCTGTTGAAATCAAAACTTTGTCTCGAGTCGTTCAAAAGTTAGTCATCAATTCAAACCACATAAAATTCCTGCATTTTTAAATTTATTTTACAAGATACACTTATATAAAATCACGTGAGAATATGTTAATTTATTTTACTTTTTATGGATTCCAGTGAGATCTTTTTATTTCGTGTGTTCTTAATTAAGACTTTATTTAGCCTATTAAAAATTCGTATCACAATATATTCTTCCGTCCAAAAATCTCCTTAGGTTTTCACGGCCGTTCAGAATTTTCTGTGTATAGTTTTCTGGGATATTCTGCCGTGTACGTGATCTCTCTGGCCGACGTTTCGGATCCCATTGCAGGGTCCATCAGCCCTGATAATGGACCCTGTAATGGGATCCGAAACGTCGGCCAGTGAGGTCACATATACACGGCAGAATATCCCAGAAAACTATACACAAAAGATTTTCCCGTCCTTTCACCATTACACATTGTGTGGAGTCGGTGCTCCGATTGGTCGACTCAATGGTCTGGTGAATAATTATGGTGCAAATATAGAGTACTTACCACCACGCTGTTTACCCGCGGGGACAGGCAGAGAGGATAGAGCGCCATACTATTCTGTACTGACACACAATACACCTTCCAATATCTGGTTAATCTCCTCAAGCCACGTCTTCTGCGGTCGCCCTCTCTTTCTGGCGCCTCAACACTTGTGTCATATACCTTTCTTATCATTCTTTCCTCACCCTTGTGATGAGTCAGGTAGATAGTAGGGCATCGCGGCCTTGATACATTTAATAATAATTTAGTATAGCTCCTGGTCCGGCACCAGAGTTAGACATCCCATGGGGTGTGTGTTGAATATATAAGGCGAAGCAAATCTATAATACAAATCATTCCATTGCAAATCAATGTAAATCATATTCTTTTCACGGCTAACGATGTAAGATGACCCTAATGTGGGTCCTACTAAATAATGAAGGTTAGTAAGTAGCAAACCGTCGCGTTCAAAATACAATATATTGGATTATCAAATATTTCATTATTCTTATATGTGAGCGCGCGCGATCGAGCGACAGGATGCAACCGGTCGACTTCAACCATATGATGTAGCGATACAGTTGTTAAAAATTAAATATTCAATACAGAAATATTACTACTACTAAAATTCAACTTTTCATATGAAATAATGTTCTATACTATCAGAAATTGTTCTATACGATAAATTAACTAAAAATACGTATTAACTGAAAATATTTCTAACATCTTGGGTTCGCATACTATATTGAAAATACCTAATGCCCTTCGCATTTACTAAATGTATTACCTAAATAACCACAGCTATACCATCCTGTCCGTCAGGGACGAAACATAAAACACAGTTATATTTCTAAAAGTGCTACCTCTTACGCGACAAAAATACCTATTACAGTCGGGCTATGATTATGAACTATTTCCGCCTCTTAATGGAATCTGGGACCGACACTCAAACCCTTTCTAGTAATAATAAGTGCGATTAAATCTCGATTAAATGTAATCTATACTATTTGTAACCTATACTATACGTCGTTGAATTGGCACATGATTCGTCTAATGGATGAAGGACCCCGTTGTGTATCGTAATAACTTCAAATTCTTTTATAGGAGCAGTGTGGAAACAATTGCATAATATTACGTAATAAAATCATCTAACGAACCTAATAATCTATACATTTATGTTACAATAAAATACGTTCACCAGAAGAATTCGTGTATTAGAAATAAAACATTTCCGTTTGGAAACAACCCAATAAAATCAATCGAACGGCATAAAGAGGAGAAATTCACATATTAAAAAACACTGAAACTAATAATTTTAAACACTTTATATTAACATATTCTTACCTTGAATGGTGTCGTCTTAGACGTGTATGAACCTGTTCATATTAATTCCTGGGGAAAATAATACATCTATTTGCTATCTACGAAATAAGACATTTTTGAAATGAAACTTCTTTATAAATAAGTAGATAAGGTCTCGGGGATGGTTTGTTCGAAAGGATTCTACAACAGCCCGTGAGTTTATATGAAATAATAGTTTCTTTGAATGCTAAATTTTGGTTGTTTAAACCCTCAGCATCTCTGCTGAGAGGGGTTGAGGCTCCGCGCCCGCCTAAACCCGGTGACCGACTTCCTAAGTGACTAAACGGCCCCCCTTGTTCCTCCGGAACTTACTGCATCCCGAGACTCTATCTCTTCTTTACGAGATGTGATCCCGTGACTCTATCTCTTCTTTACGAGATGTGATCCTGTGACGCCTCTCTTTTAGGCTTATAATTGAGAAGGCCGTACTCTTTTGGTACGAGTTTCTGATGATGTGTGTTGTCTTGAGGCGCCTTTCTTTTAGGCCGGTGTTTGAAGAATCATGTACTCTTTTGGTACGAATTGATGACGACATTAGCCTCCTTTGCGGGCATAGTCAGCGATGTTACAAATTATTGTGCAATCTCATTATGCCTTTTCAGAGCGGCGTCCCACGATTCTGCATCTTGCAACATTTACTTTGGACAAATGTTAGAGTGTTAGTAACATATTTATAATATCCCAGCTATTCCATATGAGTGAATGATTTTTATACTGATTCTGGCCCTGTCTTTCTTACAGAGGACGAAATAGAAGTTAACGTTTTCTATCAAGGTTTTACAGCATTCAAGCATGGAAATCCTTCCAAAGACATAGGGAACCTTTTTGTTGGTTTAAGTAGTTTGCGCCAGATGAGGTTAGGTGGTCGGTTTATTGACGACCCCGAGCAACAAGGAGGACCCCGCCTTTAAGGGGCCCTGCAGGGGCTTGTGCGGGTTCCACGCCCAAGTGCCGGCAATCATCCACCCCTCAGCCAGCTAGGCTAACACAAACCAGATATCCCCAATCTTTAGTTAGACTTCCCCATTCTGTCCTTTACTCGTCATTCTGAAGCTACTTGTTAAGCTGAATATACCGAGGTACTCGATTCATAAAGAGTTAGTTGTAGACCGAGTGTAATGATTTCGCAATACCTACGCAATACAGTAATTATTATAATGCTACTAAGTAATTCATATAGAACTTCGTGTATTCAATTTTCAGCATAAACGGTATGAAATTCGCTTTGCATAAAAATACATCCGTTTGGAAGAGATTCTCGTACGATTTGAACCAATATCACACAAGCAATCGTGATATTTAATTACACAATTATTCCGAACTCAAATATTCCCAAAATAAATACATTTCGATAGTGAAAATAATTAACCGTAATAGATAATATGAATATGATCCTTATCTGTTACTCTTTGTGGCGGAATCCTCCTTCTGGTGCTGCGGGATGGTGGAATCTCTATACTTCGCCGCTGCAAGACCCGCTTTCTCTCAAGCTGGCAGCTCCTTTGCTCGCAACTGATGATCTGGAACTCAGGGCTCCGTCGGTAGTCTGTTGGGCAGCGCTCCCGCTCGCAAGTCTGGTCTCGAACTGAAGGGGCCCGAGTACATCGCGTTCGCTCCTTTTATAGTAACGATTTCACCATACCTCTGAAATCCACGCTAGTGCAGTGACTCATCCTATGCCCGATGACCTCACCGCCGGCGCTCGCCATTGGCCGGATTCAGTCACCAGGACGGTCGCCTCCGGCTCAACCCGTCGAAAGGTAACGCGTGCCTGTGATTGGTCCGTTTCGTTAAAATAAGAGTAAAGCACTCGCTACACGCGAGACTTGCTGTTCCGTTTCATAAATAATAAAGGCTCGTTCGCACCTACTCACAAGGTCGAGTCTATTAGGATTGGCAAACAATATTATTTTAACACAGAATTATACAGAATTATATCTATGGTATAATAAAAAACCTCAGAAATATTACTTGTATAGCCGAATATTCAATATTTTGTTAGCCTCTTGTAATACATGGAATCTTGAGAAGAAATATATCAGGCTTTTACTTTTAAACGATTCAAACCAGAAGAAATATATTTTTGATGTCCATACTTGGCTTTTTGAATATTATTATTTTAAGATTTTCTAAATTTATTAAATCTATCTCTAT
>JADDOH010003438.1:0-20250 GCA_016648135.1 Agrypnia vestita | reverse complement strand
TTTATATGGACGACATGCTGAGTGCCGTGGACACCAAAGAAGAAGCCGTGATGATGGCACGACAGGTGTCCGAGATACTTCGCAGAGGGAAGATGGAATTAACCAACTGGGCTTCTAATGACGCCGATGTACTGGAACATATAGCTCCACATTTACGATCAGTTGAGCCAGTACAAATTATTGGGGCGGATATGATAACAGAGCGAGTCCTGGGAGTATCATGGGACCCGGCGGCGGACAAATTCTTGTTTAAATGTATGGATCTGCCGGAATTAAAAGTAGAGGATAGACCGACAAAGCGCCAAGTGTTGAGTGCGGTCATGAGGATTTTTGATCCCGTGGGTTTTTTGGCTTGTGTGATGATAAGATCGAAGATTCTTTTACAAGCCGTCTGGCGTTCTAAAGTGGATTGGGATCAGCCTATTCAAGTGGAACATGCCAATAAATGGCGCATGTGGCAAATTTTATTGCGCAAAAGTGACTGCACAATTCCGAGACAGTGCATTTCGAGTCGTCATCGCCAAGTGACATTACATATTTTCTGCGACGCGTCAGAATTAGCATGCTGTGCGGTAGCATATTTTGTGGAAAAAATAGACGGTTTTAAAAAAAGTGAATTTTATCGCGGCAAAAACGAAAGTAGCCCCTTTAAAACCGCTATCAGTGCCGCGATTAGAACTGCAAGCTGCTTTAATTGCAGCGCGCTTGGCGGCCACCATTAAAAAAGAATTTACGTGCCGCATAGAAAATGTAATTTTTTGGACGGACTCGACAACAGTGCTATGTTGGCTGCGAACTGATCCGCGCACGTACTCAGCTTTCGTCGCCAATCGCCTCGGCGAAATTGATGAGCTAACAAGTGCGGCGAACTGGAAGTGGGTGCCGACCAAATATAATTCAGCCGACATCGGTACGCGAGATGGGGAGCCGCCCGATTTATCACCTTCAGGGCCATGGTTTAGTGGACCAGCCTTCCTGAAAAAAGATGAATCCGAGTGGCCTCGTGAAAAAACGCCGCCGCAGCCCGACAAAGAAATTTTGGAAATGCGACCCACCACTATCGCACACATACAGCGCGCCCGCTTAGGAGACGGCGCACTACCAGACGTGCACCGGTTTTCCTCATGGACGAGGTTGATACGCGCCACAGCATGGGTGCGGAGGTTCGCCTGGAATGCGCGACACCGCACGCAGAGATTGCATCACAGCGACCTGCTAGCCGACGAACGAGATGGAGCTGAACGCGCATGGATACGGCGCGCACAGGAAGATGCGTTCGGTCACGAGATTCAAGCGTTGCAGCGGGGGGAGCCTCCCCCACGTACCGGTCGTCTATACACCGTGACCCCACACATAGACACGCACGGAATAATACGCATGGGCACCCGATTGATCGCGACTTCAGTGCCGGACATACCGGCGGGATTAAGGGAGCCGATCATATTAGATGGCAGCCATCCATATACGAGATTAATGATAAGACATTATCATGAGCGCAGAAACCACCCTGGGCCCGAAGTAACAGTGAGCGATGTGCGAGAAAATTATTTTATATTCCGCCTGCGACCAGCAGTACGCCGCGTGCACTTTGAATGCCAAGTGTGTCGGATCAGACGAAGCAAACCGCAATCTCCGCTTATGGGCCAATTACCCAATGCGCGCCTGGCGCATCACCTACCTCCATTCACACATTGTGGACTCGACTACTTTGGGCCCATACAGGTCACGATCGGCCGTCGCCGAGAAAAAATGTATGGAGCACTCTTCACATGTCTCACGACACGAGCTGTGCACTTGGAACTGGCGAGCTCGTTGAGTGCAGATTCAGCGGTCATGGCTCTGAGAAGAATGGCCGCGCGCCGCGGTCATCCGAGATATATGTACTCCGATAATGGTACAAACTTCAAAGGAGCCGCAAAGGAAATAACCGCGGCGCTGATGGAAATAAAACAAGCCGCGCAAATGAAAGACCACTTGGCGGCCCAGAACATAGATTGGGCGTTCAATCCTCCATTAGCACCACACATGGGCGGGGCGTGGGAAAGCCTCGTGCGCTCGGTCAAGCGGGCACTCGAAATGACGCTGAAAGACCGGGCGCCGCGAGTTGAAACATTAGTCACGGCCCTCGCGGAAGCCGAATTCACCGTGAACAGCAGACCGCTGACTCATGTGTCAGTTGACCCGGATGACGGCGAGCCACTCACACCGAATCACATTCTAATGAACACGGCTGGACGACATATGCATCTGGCCGCGTATGGACCGCTGGAGGAACAGATCTGCCTGAAGAAACAGTGGCAGTTCTCTCAACAGTTAGCAGATATGTTCTGGAGACGCTGGATGCGGGAATATTTACCGACGCTCGCTCAGAGGCGTAAATGGCAAGAACCCGCACCGCCCGTACGTGCAGGAAGGATGGCTATCATCGCCGACGCGGCCTTGCCACGTAATAGCTGGCCGCGAGGGATCATAACACAAGCCATTCCAGCGGCAGACGGCCAGATACGCATCGTCCGCATAAAAACCTCAACCGGAGAATACACGCGGCCCGTGACTAAGATCGTCGTGCTGCCCACCGAGCCGATTCAGGAAGCGGCCGCCCATGCAGCAGATCAAGACCAGCAGCCTTCATAGATGACACTGGAATCGTCGAGGATCCTGTGCGTCCTTCTGGTATGGCCAAAGCCATACGGGGGGAGTGGTTCGCACAGGATCAAAAATCGAAGATTAAAAATATTTTTTTTTTTGCTTAATTTTGAAATATGATATAATATTAAGTATTTAAAAATAAATGTCTTGAATCGTGAATAGGGTCCAGGCCGTAAAGGCAAAATAGCTTAAGAATATTTTAAATATGTGTATATAACTATTATTTTGCTAATTATGTATATAACTGTCAAGGAGGGTCCCGTTAATGAGTCATCCATTAGAGCGACGACCGCGGCCGAGGGAGAGAGATTAAAATCTCACGATGAGTCACTCGGGCCGCGGGCGCGCTTAATTAAATATTTTAAATTTTGTTTTGAGATAAAATCGCAAAGTAAAAATCAGGTAGTCGCCTACGGAGCGGTCAGCTACAGTGTATTTGCCCGCATCTCTGTACCAATAGAAATACGGGCGGGTAACAACCGACACCCACACGGCTCGTGACTTGAGATAGCGCGCCGTACATTTTTTCGTACGGCGCTAAATTTAGATTCACTATCGCTAGAGAGCTCAATAATCAAAGTGTGAGGTGTCATTTTCTTCAGAAAAACAAGGGCTACCTGATGCGATATTAATAATTTAGATATTTTCATAAATAAAAAAGTTTCATTTTTTGTCACATGCACGCGATTTGCAAGCGCTGACATGCCCGGACAGTAATCTGCGTATTACACCCACATGCGGGCATGTCAGACGCACATTTTGACATATGACTCATTAGCGGGAGATATGAGAGAGCGGATTTATCTTAAAAAATATCCGCGCGCCGCGAGATATGCGCCGCCGATGCACGGTATCGCCGGCGCCCAGCGGTCGTTCCGCTAGGCCGAGTGCACAGCTTCCGTGGTCCACCACGTTACGCCGATGCCTACAATAAAGATGTAAATCCCCTCTCTCAGTAATCCCTTTTTGGCAGTTATTTTCCCGTTATTTTCGCTGAACCCAAATAAAAAGGCTGCGAAAACCTAGCGAAATCACAGTGCTCTCAGTGCCTTAGTGCCAGTAAATATTTGTTGCCGTGTTTGTGCGACAAATAGTTTTTACAACGTCACTCTGCCCGTTTTTCGCTAGGTTTCCTTCTGAAACAAAAACTCTGCTTTTTATTTTCTTGTGTGTAAATTGTTGTGAATCAAAACCCCTGAAGAAACACCGTCGATCGTAGCGTTGCTCTCCGGTGTTTCAAAGTATCATCATCATCAACAAGATTTAGAAGCGAGTTGTGACTCATCGTCAGTGACGTCACGACGCCCGGAGCACAGCAGACAGGCGAGTAATCGGTGATCCACCCTATTCTAAAATAATTATTTGTTACGGGCGTGTCTGTCCGTAACAATTATCCTTATTTTAAGAAATTTAAGAAAAAATTACACACTATGTTTTAAACCACTTAATTGCTATACATTTGTCAACTAGTTTCGGTTGGACTCAACCTTCTTCAGGACAATTACAATATAGACTAATCTAGGTACAGAAATTTATAAAGGAGGAAAGAAAAAGAGAGAGGGACAGAGTGTCAACTAGGTGGGGGGGAGGGAATGGGAGGAGTTAACTGAAGATAGAGGGAACAACTTTAAAATCGGACTATTAGATAAATTTATTTGTTTATTTATTATTTGACTATTATTGTTGATAGCTTTATTAATTTCTAATGCTTCTAGATTGTTAAGTCGCAAACCTAATCCGTTTTTGTGTAAAATTTTTGGCCCTGTATTATTATTAAATGTGTGATTAAAATTAATTAGATGTTCGGCAAATTCAGAAAAACCTACATTTGTTAAGCATTTAATGTGTTCTTTTATTCTAATATTTACGTTTCTCGATGTTTTACCAATATAGAAAGCTGGGCAATCATTACAGCTAAGTTTATAAATACCAGAATGGTTTAATATATTTTCTTTGTCTTTACAGTTACTTAATAATTTGCCTAAATTATTACTGGTATAAAATGCTGGCTTTATCTCTTTAGGGAGTTTAGTCGTACTTAATATTGAAAAATTATTTATAAAAAGAATTCTCCGCCATTGAGGTATTAGAATATTACTTTTGATAGTTGGAAGAGCGTTATAAATAAATTTATTAGACGAAATTTGACGGAGTTTTTTGGAAAGAATTCTATCTATCAAATCGGGTTCATATCCATTGTTAAAAGCTATCATTTTAATAGTAGAAAGTTCAATGGAAAAGTTTGTATCGGATAGGGGGATAGAGGTGAGGCGGTGGATCATGGAATGAAACGCGGAGTGTTTATGTGAGATAGGATGGTTGGAAGTATTATGGATTGTGGTGTCAGTAAAAGTAGGTTTTCTGTATACATTGAAATTAATTTTGTTGTCGATTATGGTTAAAGAAAGGTCTAGAAAATTTAATGTGGAATTAATACCTACTTCTAGTGTGAACTGTATTTGACTGTGAAAGGAATTGAGGAGTAAAAGGAATGTGTGTAGTTGACGCTCTGTGCCTGTCCAAATACAAAAAATATCGTCTACATAGCGTTTCCATATTAATACATTTTTTAACAGAGGAGATTTACTATCAAATATTTTATTTTCAAGATTATCCATAAATAAATCTGCACAAAGAGGGCTAGTTGGGGCACCCATTGGTAAACCTTCTTTTTGCTGGTACACAACATCATTAAATTGGAAGTAGTTTTGGTTCAGACAAACATTAAACAGACGTGCGAGGTCAATAGAAAGGTCTTTAGGTAAATGAGAATTTTTCAATAGATTAGATATTAAAGATTTACATTCAGAAATTGGTATGTTTGGAAATAAGTTAACTACATCGAAAGAAACAAGTTTACAATTAGGTGGTAAGACAAGGTTATTCAAATGGTGTATTAATTCAAGAGAATTCTTGATCGTGTATTTTGGGGAAAACACATTGGCCTTAGTAAATATATTTGTTACAAAAGAAGCTAATTTGAAATTTGGGGAATTACAACAGGAGACTACAGGTCTTATAGGGCTATTAGTTTTATGAATTTTGAGAAATCCATATAACCTAGGTGTTTCGATAGGGTTTTTTCCATTGAACTTTCTACTATTAAAATGATAGCTTTTAACAATGGATATGAACCCGATTTGATAGATAGAATTCTTTCCAAAAAACTCCGTCAAATTTCGTCTAATAAATTTATTTATAACGCTCTTCCAACTATCAAAAGTAATATTCTAATACCTCAATGGCGGAGAATTCTTTTTATAAATAATTTTTCAATATTAAGTACGACTAAACTCCCTAAAGAGATAAAGCCAGCATTTTATACCAGTAACAATTTAGGCAAATTATTAAGTAACTGTAAAGACAAAGAAAATATATTAAACCATTCTGGTATTTATAAACTTAGCTGTAATGATTGCCCAGCTTTCTATATTGGTAAAACATCGAGAAACGTAAATATTAGAATAAAAGAACACATTAAATGCTTAACAAATGTAGGTTTTTCTGAATTTGCCGAACATCTAATTAATTTTAATCACACATTTAATAATAATACAGGGCCAAAAATTTTACACAAAAACGGATTAGGTTTGCGACTTAACAATCTAGAAGCATTAGAAATTAATAAAGCTATCAACAATAATAGTCAAATAATAAATAAACAAATAAATTTATCTAATAGTCCGATTTTAAAGTTGTTCCCTCTATCTTCAGTTAACTCCTCCCATTCCCTCCCCCCCACCTAGTTGACACTCTGTCCTTCTCTCTTTTTCTTTCCTCCTTTATAAATTTCTGTACCTAGATTAGTCTATATTGTAATTGTCCTGAAGAAGGTTGAGTCCAACCGAAACTAGTTGACAAATGTATAGCAATTAAGTGGTTTAAAACATAGTGTGTAATTTTTTCTTAAATTTCTTATAATGTCAAGCCACAAAGTGTTTTCTTGCTTTGAAAAGTTGATATCCTTATTTTATTCTATGAATTGCAAAAACCTCCCTATCTCATGTTTAGAGTTGGAGAGTTTACGATTTGCAGAATACGAATTATATTTACAATTAAGGGAATGTTTATATTGATTTATTTTACGCAGGTTGGCAGAACTGGGGCAGGATGTTGGAAGCAGAGTGATAGATTTATATTTTATGAGAGAAAGAAATGGCAAAAGAGAGATAAAGTTGCTGAACATGTTACTTTTCATTAAGTCCACATTGTGGAAGGTGAGTATGTTATTATACAGTTAGTTTTTACATTATACAACTTTTAAAATTAATTAATTACATGTTTATTAATTTAATAAATCAAAGAAGAGAAAGTACAAAAATAAAATACTTTGGAAAATATTTAAACTATTTTTTATTTATTCATTTAAAAGAGACACTATTGTGTTTGAGATGCACAAGACTGAGATCAAGCAGGGCAGGGCTAAGTCAGTTGTATTTTGTGCATCATCTTTTAAACAATGTTTAAATTGTGCAAAAGTACAGTCACTGATGATAATTTTTTATATTTTAAAATTACTGTTTTTAATTACCAACGCATTTTGGATTGTTTTATAATCCATTCTCATAAAGGATTTACCAGATACAATAAACTTTTTTTTATCCGGGACGACAATAACTGGAGCAGTAAAAATAGGATTTTTTAAATATTAGCATTTGGATACGTTATTTAGATTTTTTTTTCATTTGGCTACATAAAACATACCAATAAGCAAAAATAACAACACTGTTTTATAATATAATTTTTAGCTTTTGTTGTATGTATTTTTACAAATTATTTTTGGCAGAGAATATCGCCCCATTTAAACAAGAGTCTACCATTCATAGATGGAGAGAAAAAGAGGCTTTTATTTCATTTTTTACTTGCCTTGTTTTTAAATGACATTTTATGAAAAATAAACACATGTGCATTGAAGTTTTTTTTTTAAACTAATTAATACAAAATACAATTTTTTAAGCACTGTGACAAGAATTTCGCAATTTGAGTATTATTTAAAAATGTTTTGTAATATGTATATTATATTTCAGACTCTTTTTGGAAAGGAAGCCGATAAGTTGGAGCATGCCAATGACGATGAACGAACTTATTATATAATTGAAAAGGAAGCTCTGGTAATATGATTCATGAAAGTTTATTATTTTCCAGATTTGAAGAAATCAAAATCTCAATCAGAATTAAATAAAAAAGTGTGTAAATACCTACAATCTAGGTAGGTCCATAATATTAATATTTTAGATTGTTTTTCTATTTTAGGTCAATAAATATATAAGTGTTCCAAAAGACAAAGGTTCTCTTAATTGTGCGACATTCAATGCCGGAATTATTGAAGCTGTGTTAACGAAGAGTGGATTTGTAAGTTTATTTGTTCATTTTTTAACTTCAAATATCAAATTTCAGACATCAACATCAAATGCTATTTGTTTTTTTTTTCAAGCCTGCAAAAGTTACCGCGCATTGGCACCAAGGAACAACTTACATGGTCAAATTTGATGACACTGTTATTGCGAGAGACAAAATGTTGGAAGATAGATAAATTACCAATAAACTAGTGACCATAACGGTGACCTTGAACTTTTTTAAAATTGAGATTTTAAACTTTTCAGATTATATTGTCACATCCATAAATTAAATTGAAATAAATGCAAGCTTAACTAATTTGAAATAAAGTGTGAAATTGTGCACAGAAGTTTTAGCTTTAAAATTATCTTATTTGAGGTACTAAATTTTCCTCAATTGCTCGGTACGCTGTTGTGCCTAATTATTTATGGTTCAGACGTAAGTTTAAAGGAGTTTTTTTTTTGTAAGTTGACATTTTTAATATTCATGTTCTTTGATATCAGTGAAAAGAGTTACTTAATTGGCTGTAAATTAATATGTTGATTTGATAGCTCAACAGTACATACTTACTAAAGTATGAAACATGTAAAATTACTTGTTTAATTTTGAATAAATCATATTGTAAAAATTGTGTTTATCTGGGTTTATGTCTACTAATAGAAAGCAATAGCCAGTGGAATTGATGAAACACTAAAGACAGCAATTTATATAGTGTCCTGTATCCTTTGTGTAAGATCTCAAAATTGTGATGAAGAGAATAAATACCAAGTGCACAAAATCAGCCCTTGTCTATAAATCACTGGGTTCTGGGTTTGATTCCCTGTGAGGTTATAATAAATCTATATGATTCTGGGTGTTTTTGTGATGTGTTTTGTTTCAATAATTAGGCCCACGGCCTGTAGAAACGTAAAAAAAATCATATATTTGCAGGACTATTTTTTTTTTTTGTCTTTCATTGGAAGATGTGTGCAGACATTGTTATGTTTTTTCTTGCAAAAAAGATAATTATATAGTATCTGAATTAATGATATAGGTGGTGTTTTAAAATAGAAAACAAAGATTAAAAAATGCATTAAATTATTTCAAATTTTATTTCAATTTGCAACACTTTTAATAAAACAAATTGCGAATTTATTTCAATTTGCAACACTTTTAATAAAAGCAAAACACTTCGGATTGATAAATTTACAATACATAATATACAATGTTCTAGGAGTAGCTATTTTTGACCGCTTGATTTAAAATATCTAAATCAATTTAAATGCTCTGTCGCGGTATGCGACCTGACCAGTTCTGTACTTCTCTAATCTGCCTTCCCTTTCGGCATACAAGGCCCAAGTGAAGAGGCCCATCGGTACAATGGTGAGCATTATTCCAAGAAGCGAAGTCTTTGCGTTCACTTTAAAGTGTTCTAGATGAGACACTTGCATGGACAAAAACCTTTGAATAGCTGGATCAAACTGAAAAAATACAATGTTATTTTCTTGTAAACAGATTGGAGTGGGCTGAAATAATGAAAGAAAATCACGCATTATAATGACAGATTTCAAAACTAATCACCAAAGTGTGCCTCACTACATAAAATTGTTTTTTTTATATAATGGCGTCAACAAGAAAATGCGTCTGCCACGCCGGAAATTCTGGCCTTTCAATACGTACTGCGGTTATTTAACCTGCTTTTAGCGTCAATGTCATTCCATTTTTTAGTGCTATACTTTTAATTTTAAAGAGTAGTTTTACTATAAGAATTGTCAATAGATACAAACATGAAAAATACCGTGTACAGTGGAATCAATATAAGTGTTCAGTTAAAACATATAATAGTGATGAAGAAAAATTAATATTTATGATAATGTTGTGCAGAATAAATCGCCGTAGGCGTTCACAATTATAAGCGGCCTGGACTCGTTTTCTGTAGGTGATACGTACATTAATATACCCTACTGACGGCGGCAGGGTTTTCCCTATTGCGGGATTAACGTTCTGGGGTGTTCGCACCATTTGCTTGTGCAATGAAAACCTGCTAAATAATATTTATGTTTTAATAAATAAAAAATCCACCAATATTAAGAAATATATTTTATGTATGAAAAATTAGTTGTTACATTTATGAGCAACATTTTAACTTTCTTTGACAGTCGGAAAATAAATGTCCAACTAGACGTGGCAAACTGCTTTGCAGGGGCCTATTATGATCCCAAGGATTTTTTTTTAAATCTTAATGGCATACGCCAGCATATTGCCTTTTTTGATGCCATAAACGGGAATAAAACTCGAAATGTAAAAAAATATGAGAAATATAAATAAATTATAGGAAATCAACAGTCTGTTTACAAAATACAGTAAAACCCCGTTAATTCGATCCCTGATAATTCGAAATTTTTAAAACTTGCAAGTCCCAAAATGTGAATTTCATAGTAGATTAACCCCGATAATTCAAAAACCCCGATAATTCGTAATTCAAAATAGTTTTTAGCCCCTTGCGCCATAAATCAATAAATTTTAGATGGCATAATTTAATTTTTTTTTGATATTTAACGAAATTGAAAAAAATATTTTTATTTTTTCGCAAATTATAACAACATATATGTCAATATCGGGTACTTTGTATTACCATAATAAATATTGCATTTTCGAAATAATTTATATAAATATGAAAAACAGATGTTTTTCACAAAATTAATGGCTTTTTCATGAGTTTTACGATTCTTGGCGTATTTCGCACTCAATACGGAATGCCCCTTTTCTATACATATTATGTCGCGATCCCTAAAATTGGGGAATCTGGTGTATGCTTTCTTCAGTTGGCTGCCTCAATATATGTGCGGATTTTGCGCTTGCGGCGTTTGTGCTAATCCTCGTACCTAAACACGTTTTAAATTAAAGAGTTAAGGTTGTTATTACGGTGCATATAAAATATCCGAAATTACAGTTAAATACGTTTTAAATTGTTTGTCATGTTTTTAAATTTGTCTTTATTTCGATTTTTTTTCTAATAACTGTGTTTGTGTTATTAAAATGTTTTCTTTGTAAGATGTTATTATTGTCTTATAATAATATTTGACATAATTATTGACAAATATATTTTTAGTAACTTGTGCATTGTTGGTTTGAACCTGAAAAAAGGCAGAATCAAAAGTTAAACTCATGTGAAAATTGAAGAAGCATTCCATAAATTCAAGTACAGTCGAACTCTGTTATAAGGAGCACGACGGGACCGACTAAATTTGCTCCTTATAGCCGGGACTCCTTATATCCGGGATAGGTAAATTTCACTTTATAAATTTTTTTGATTGTGTGATGTTATTTTCAAGAGCAGCCAAATAAACATCCTTATTTTTCCAGAGCGATGAAACTGTAGAAAACAATATTGAAAACTTTTTACAGACTCCAGAATTATGGCGCCGCATTCTATTTCAAGAATAATTTCGACTTTTTCGCGAACCGAGAGACTTTAGTTTGTTAGTGGACATGTTTCCGATATAACAATTCGCGTTTAACTGATTAGGCTTTTAAATGCTAATACAGTAAACTGCATAAAATAAACTGTCACCTCAAACATTTTGGAAACCCCTAACAATTGGAGTTACATGACCAATATTCTCGACCTTCAGTTCGGCATTCCTTTGATAAGAAATGCCGACGAACTATTGTTTGCCTGCGCACATGGCATTTATGGACACAAGTTTGTGTACAAAATGAACCCTAATTAAGTGCGAGCCGTTTTTAATGAGCCTGGGGCCGCGTCGCATATATGCGACGGAGCGCGACTGTCCCCAGGGGCCGCGTCGCATATATGCGACAGGCACAAAATAAATTATTTATCGACGGCCGCGTATCGAATTAGAAAAACGTAATTTTTTCCCAATAGAGAAATCCTGTTGTGACCTGTCGTTCCATTTTCAACTCAAAAACATCACGGATTATATTTTAAATAAACAATCAAAACAGAAGTTTTTCTGCCGTCAAAATCGTATAGAATTGTTATAGATGGCGCCCCGCTCGCGTGTTGTGCAATCGAAATTCAAATATTCCATCGTCAAGGTCACGCGCAATGTGCGCGGGAAATACGATTTATTTTTTTCGATTTATTTGTACACGTATATACAAATATATACGATGTTTTGCGATATTTGTCAGTTTTTGTTGGTTTATGATTCAATTGAATACTAATAGTGATTTATTAACAAAAATACAGGCAATTTTGTTGCGTTTATTTGAAATATGTTTGTGTGTTAAAGTGTATCATATTTATGTGTTATGAGTAGGGATGGGCGTTGAATGGACGGACTAGTTGAAATCAACCGTTGACGTTGCATCGACGCGTTGACCGTTTACGTTTATCGCATGGACTAGTTGAATTCGTAGACGGTGGACAGCGGACGCCGTGGTCAGTGGACGATTCGAGATTACAAAGCAACGAGCGAGAGCAAGACAAAACGTCTCCGTTTATTTCTCTCTCATCTCTCGCTGTCGACTTGTAGATGCCATAAACGTCATAGACGGCTCGACGGGTAATTTCATTTCAACTCTAAAGTACACTACCATAGAGTGCAGATCTGTGTACACGAACTATGACTAGAGATTTGAAATTTGAATACATGCGTAGGGCGAGATAGGCTTAATAAGCTATTATTTTTTACTTGATTTTTTGTGATGTCACGTGCAACGATTCGGTGAATTCCCAATTTTACGCTGTATAAAATAAAACAATTCTGTTTAATTATTTTATTTTTTATTGAACTCGACTTCTTATATCTACCTGAAAAGGGATGCAAAAATTCAATTATTGTGTTATTTCCTTACTTTTCAACTTTAGCATATAAATGATAAACAAACTTGTAGGGAATAAAATTTTCTATACCTAACTATGGTCCTTATTCAGGAGTCCAACATTAATTATTATATATGTAATATAATCTTGAATTTAGGTTTAATTAATTTTTATTAAAAATTCCCTATTTTCAACTTTATAGATAAAAAAAATAAATCTATTATAATTTTGTTTACACCACTTTTTATTGGTTTTTTACATGTTTCGGGAACAATGTTCCTTTTCTCAGATTGAGCCTTAAACTAAAGTTGACAAATAATACAGATATATTTATTTATTAATAATGTCACCACAAAGTGAAAGCCTTACTTTGAAAGATGTATTCTTCAATAAATTTCTAGATAACATCTCAAATGTAAAGTATTTTTAAATTATGTATTTTTTATAAATTTATAGATAATAAATAAATGTAAAGTATTTTTTACCGCACCTCATAACTGGTGCCTTTATTACGCAAAATCATTGTTTCCTTCCATTTTATTTACTCACATTTTAATGCTTATACCCAATACTTTCACTGCTTATATATGTAGTTTATATTTATATTTTACTGCTAACACCAGATATTGCTGTGTATACCTACTTCTTTCTTTGTTATATATAGAAAGAAGTATATAAAACAATATGTAAAAGCCTATAATGTGCGTAAACAAATAAATAATAAAATATTTCTTTTTACATATAAGCACAAGTAGCGGTTTTACTTTCCCCGAAACTATATTCCTTCGAACTTCTTTAAATTTTAAAAATTAACGTCATAAAAATAGCCAACGGTTGAGCCATCGAGAAGCGTCGCGTTGAACCGTAGACAGTTGACCATCGTCCCGATGTTTAGATAGAACGTCCGCGACGTCCGCGTAACGAAGTTGACGCGTCAACTAGTTGATCGTCTCGTCGATGGATGGACGTGGACGGTCTCGTTTCGTCGACGGTAAATACGTCGACGACCCATCCCTAGTTATGAGTGCGATGTCCCGTCGTGTGCCGTGCCGTGCAACAAAATATACCACACAGAAGAAGATTATTATTATTAATAGTAGTGTTGTCTCTAATAAACAAATAAAAAATAATTATTATTTTTCAGAAAATGTTGCGCTGGCAACATTATCGAAATTCAAAAAAAGATTTTTTTTTTACTTAAATGATAAAAAAATCATTGCATTTCGACACTTACGATAAAATAATATGAATGTGTGTGTTTTTTTTTAATATACACATGTTTTCATGGTTTTTTCGTAAAAAGAAAAATCACAAAAAATTCAGAAAATTTCCGGCCTTAGCCTATATGGTGATTGGAATTTTTTAGGCACTAGACAAGTTAAAGCAAAGTTTATTGTTATGAGAACATATTTGGTTTTTTTCTGTAACCCAAGCAAATATGTATGCAGAGTTTCTAAAATTTGCTCCATATATCCGGGAATCGCGCTCCTTATAACCGAGAATGATTGTATGGGAATATGCACAAATTAAAATCAATTCACAGTTTTGCTCATTATAGCCGAGATCTCCTTATATCCGAGCTCGTTATAACCGAGTTCGACATTTTTGATTACGTTCCGCATAATTTGAATTTTTTTTTGGGTCCCTTGAATTTCGAATTAACGAGGTTCTACTGTATATATTTTTAGTTCAAATCATTGATTTTAATTTTTTTTTGTAGCACGTTGATTAAAATGTTTTATTTATGTAAACGAAACCATCTTTTTCAAAAGGCCATTTTTTTTTAACTAAATAATTTTCTAAATTTTAATGCGGTTTACCGAGAACTTTGTTATTGTTTACATTCCACTTGATAGATAGAGCAGCTGCCATTACCGGTTTCTTTCTTTAGTGTTGCCCGACCAAATTTCTATTAAAGGCTCCGACACTGACCACTGGACATTCCGTATATTATGTATTGTGTATCAATATTTCTGACTTATCTTTTGTAAAGCGTTACTCTACCATGAAAATAATTTATATTGAATATTAAAAATTTATTCGCTCTGATACAAGTCATAAACCTGGTCCGTGCCCAAGTCATATATTCAAGGGTTACGTCTTGGGCTTGAACAGTTAAACTTTTTTTTTTCAAGAAATTCTGGACAACGTACAATCTTCTAAAATATGCACAGTCAGAAGAGATTAGGTGTGGTAAGTCAAAAGACTACACTTTTCCACACAGAGAACATGAATGGTTTATATCCATTCTCTTTAGGATTATTATTAAATTGAAAAATATAATAAAACTTTGACAAACAAAATTAATCAAAACGTTTTCTAGCAGCTGCAACTCTTGTGCTGTATCCTGGGTAGCAAAAAAGACTACAGAACACTATGTGTTACAAAATTAACATGTACATTTGAAAACACTTATTTCATTTGTAAAGGAGAACATTAAAATCAAAACCTGGGGCTTAAATAAGTTTATTTTCTTCAGCGAAGTCGTCAATAAACAACACAACTTTAGGACACTGAATTATATAATAGCCTCAAAAACATACCAAATGTCCTCCTTGGGCAGCAGCGTGCTTGTGAGGATTGTGCATTTGTTTCAGAAATTCATTACGATTTGCAAGCCTTCTAGCCGCCTGGTCTCGCAGAATTTCAACTTCTTTAGGTGACAAACCATACATTTTGTCCGCCATCGCGCCGTCTGACTTTTCGCCAAAGAATAGAGAGATGCTTTTCGCGAGATCCTGATGACAGTTGTGTAGCGCAGAATAAAGAAGATAAAGAACGCGCACTCATGAATTCTACGATTTTAACAGTCGCCACCTAGCGACCGTCACATACATTTAGCTTGATTTATTTATTTATTTGTAAAAATTAATATTTATTCCTGAAAATGTAAAGCAGGTTTTAAAATAAAATACGATAAATTTGAATTAAATATTTATTTAAATCAAATTCGCCAATTCCATAAGAGTCAGAAAAGGAATTGGTAAAGAAAACTGACAATTACATTGATGTACCGGAGTAGGGGGGTGGGGTCTGAGGTGATATAAAAATAACGGTGATAAACCGGCCGGGAGATCTCAGATCTACGTATGCCGGCGGTTACGCCCTCCCCTAGGTACAATCAAAACGTCAAGTGACTCAAGTCTCCTCTATGGATGCAGGTTTCTTCTACGGCTTCTGGCGTCGTCGGGGTACTCGTGCGGTCGTCGGCAGGGCGTCGGTTCTCCGTCGCGGTGGTACACTGCGGCGTCGCGGCGGCACTGATACTTAGGCGTTTGCGGCGGTGCGTCACAGCACTCGGTAGCGAATGGCGGTTGTTACCGTTCGCACTTTCGCTCCTCCAGGAGTTACTAGAGTGATCGGCGATGCTGTTGTTACGGGCACCGCTAGAATCTCTAGCTTCTCCACCCTCTCGACTTCTCAACTCCTCCACACTCAACTCAACTGCCTTCTTGGCGGCTGGCTTCGCCTTATATTCTCTCCCCGGCGACCCAGGGTGTGGTCGCGGAGGCTCGAGGGGAAGCCTCCAGCTCCTCGTTGGTCTTTCGCCGATTGGCTCCTTTGGTGTCCGCCTCCGTCGTTCATTCGTCTCCCTCGGTCACTCCCAGGTCCCGATTGACGCTATTGGTTACCGAACCCAATGTTGCCTCCGTTCCGCCCCCTATTGTTCTCCCAGTTTGCGGCTAATTTCGATGCTTTTCTGGTATGTAGGCCTAAACACTTTGTTATTTCACGAACGCTTTGTTCACTGTTCATATCCCTATCCCGTCACCAAAAAAAACATTGCAAAATGAATTAAACTTAAGGAAAATATTACAGTACAAATTGGCAAAGGCGGAAAATTGAAAACACAAATTCACATCAACACTTATTACCCAAAATAAAACTGCTTACATATACATACTTAATTAAATCGACACGCCAGATAGACATATTTTTATCGACCAGTTATTTCTACCATTATTGACTAATTACATGGGATTGACGTAGGGTTTCATTAGATCACAGTAAAATTCCTTGCATATGCATTACAATATTAATCTTATTATTAAGTCGTTGGTTTGATTCTTACAGTAGGCCTCTCAATATTTAACGTATTTATACATTACATCATTACAGGTCAATCCTTATCATTAACATTGATTATCCTCTTCGATACATCCACAAAATTATTATTATTTCTCTCATCTCAATATTTAACGTTATTTATACATTACATCATTACAGGTCAATCCTTATCATTAACATTGATTATCCTCTTCGATACATCCACAAAATTATTATTATTTCTTTTTTTTTTATATGATAAACCGAACGGTATTTAAAATTTACCACTACGCATATTCTCTTCCTTTCTTTTTCTTTTTAATTTTTTTTTTTTTAACAATGACAAAATGTACTTGATACTTGGTTTTATTTTTAATTTTAGCTTAAATAAAACAAGCTATCATACTTCTTAGTTGGACCAAACATAATTGTCAATATGTGACATAGAGATACAAAACAAAGGGCTAAAATTATACAGACATCGTGGCATTTCTTAGTGAATCAATTAACATCAAAACTTATTTACATAGGATACATGCTTCAAGCGGGTCCCCTAATGTTAAGGTTCTGTATACATCTTTGTAATTTCTTTTGGGATTACAAAGTACATGAATTTGCATCAACGCCACTTGCCCAAAAGGAATGCTTACATATACTAACATAATCAAATTCGATAAACATTTTTTTTTTACAAGACATTATGTTAAACCTTATTACTGGAAGAAAAATTAAGAAAACTTGGCGTAAATTAATTAATGTAACATTATTTACACCTAAATAATGAAAATTCTTACTTCAATATGTAAGCTGGATTGAATGCAAAACATTTTTTTCAGGACTTTCATTATACTAATCATTATCTTATCACATCAGCTTTCTTCCACCCCTGGTATAAGAATATAAGAAAAGAATAAAAATAGAGAACACTAAAAAAAATATATAAGCCACATTCCACCAGGCAGACAATTGAAAATTTTCCAAACAAGAATTATTTTGAAACACTACCAATAACGGAAGTCCCTACTACTGGGAGCTTGAATAACTAATGACAAATTAACATTATTCTTAAAAATAATTAAAACTCACAAATTAACATTATTCAACTAGGTGTAATACATGAAAACATAAGACATGAAAGCCCCGATCTAAAGTAATATTAATGTTTATTCCAACACGGCATTTACTTATTTGCAATTAATTAGACTATTTTGTCTTAATCCCGTATGCACATTTTTTGTCATTCCTTCCCTATCAGATTTATGTCTTGAAAGGAATTCGTACGATTACAAAAACCATAAGCGGTTGCTTGATATTAAACAAGGTCTATTTGAGCGATGGAACAACTAATAAACATTATAAACAAGAAAAATCACAATTGGTATTGATTCACAGAAACAGTATAATAGCCTACAAGATCTCGCTGTGTGGTAGGTATCTAAAATATCCTTGATTTGATACGGAATAATTTGTACAAACCCAAAATGAATACGGTAAGATATTAATGTACAAATCATATTACCGCAATTTATAAAAGAAAAATGCAAAGTTACAAAATGGATAAATCATCTCACAGATTACATTTCTTCTCCTCATTTGCCGAACAATACTAGTAAAAATCCAGCACACAATGAAACCCACTTAACTGTCATGTTATGTCGTAGGATTACACAACCAAAAGGTGAATTCTAAATAAGAATAGAATCGTACTTAGTTTTCATGCATTTCCTCGCATTATGTCAATTGTTCATTTATAATTACATAGTTTTACGAAATGATACATATACCTTAATATAGGTTGACATATTTATCACGGAAATAGACTATTTTATTACAACTTCTGAACTTGTATAAGAACAGTTTTTCAATACAATAAAGTCTTTATTACAATTACTTATCAAAATCATGACGCCTCCACATGGATACAAAAAAATCTAGAGAACTTTGCAAACAATAATTACTTTGAAATCCTAAAGGGTTAAATTTATTATTTGTTAGAAAATTATATTGTACTCAATTAATTATAGAATACAAAATGAATGCGAAAATAATATATAAAACGAGTAACATCCACCTGCAGAGGTGACATGGACTATTCAAATTATCATTACCTTACTTAAATTAAACATATCAGTTGCTCATTAATTAGGTACATATTACATTGATATTATGATTCACCACTTTGCCTCAATTTCTAATTCAGCCTCTACCTTCTTAATTGATTGACCCCTGTTATCTTTATTGATAATGACCGCCTGGTCGTGCGTTGCGGGATCTTCGCGCCCTTATATTAATAATATGATTTATACGATCCTACATCTCGCGGATAGCGTCGCCATGTGGGAGATCGGTATGTCAGCGCTTTCTAAAACATCTCTATTGTCTGTCGAGGACAATAGTAAGTTTACTGCGACGACTTTCGGAATTATTATCTTGTTTTTCTAAAAAATGTCTTTCCCAAAACAATGGCGACTTCTCTAACAAAACGCAGCTTTCTAAACCGTTGTCCCATGTGTTCGCATTTGGCCAAGATGTTCTTTCTATTGTTTAATCGGGGTTAGAGATATACGTCCCGCTGCAAGAAAAGGTTTACCGTTCTTTACCCTTCCAAGATGTTACTTAAGAACAAAAGGTTGCGAACGTATTGTCCATCCTAACAAAAGGCCGTGCACTCTTAATGTCTTCGGCGATGCCCAACGCCCTCGGCAACCCTAACTTTCTAATTTCATTGTTTCGTATTATTTTTATGGTGGGCTATCCTAAGGGCGATCGTCCGTCGCAATGTTATTTTTTTAAACAATAGGTCACATATTTCGTCCTCGGACAAAAGATCGAACATGCCGGGGCTGTTCTGGCTGTGGCCACATGGCGCGTGATTTTCGAAGCATGGGCGCTTTGATCTCGGTATTGCCCTAGGACAAAATTAATAACCTGGTTCGCGTCATATTCCGGTACATCAACATAATGAATATAATAATTTTCACAATAAAAAGCATTTAGTTTGTTACAATACAAAAAGATAAAGAATTTACAAAACACATTCAAAATAAAGGAATAATAAATAACAACGACTTATTATTTAGTGATTATACAAAATATAGCAGTGAATTGAATTTATCGTCGCTGTATATATAATAAATCCTATATGACGTTTAGTACATTCTGATAAGCGAATAAAAACTATTTTAAACAATAATTGCACAGACTAGATTTATAAAAAATATTTTAAATAATTACTAGGAAGACCTTCCAGATGAACGGCACTGTTTCTTTTGTATGACCATTATTTATCTGGATTCGAAATTCGGCGGATCCACTAATTTAAAGTATATTCATGACATCTGGGAAATCTGTGGACTATTTCATTTGTTCTTCAAGTGGAAACATAACACCAGCATCGTTCCGACATGATAAATCTGAAAATATATAAAATATACGTATTTTAT
>JADDOH010003437.1:0-115309 GCA_016648135.1 Agrypnia vestita | reverse complement strand
TTTACCAACCGGTTTCGGAAACAATAACATCTTTCGTTAGTTTGAAGAAACCTTCAAAATATTTTTCACAGAAACGTATTTCCCCTTCCTTCCATATTCTCTTTCTCCGTATATTATATATGCATATTTTTAAACACTGGTGTAGTAATACTTGAAAATGACTCCATAGAAACCTTTTCGAATAAATCAAAGTGCATGCAGAATCAGATCTATGAATGTGGTTGAGGCATGATCGGGCTTTTCTGTGCATTAGTTGATATACTTTTAGAGACTTTATTTTCAAGTTTTAGTAACTATTCAACCTTTCGGTAACCAAAACTGGAATTGACATTCAAGAATGGTTCAAGTGTCTGATATCAATTATAATACGTTCTGTTACTGAAACAGAATATCCCAAACTTCTAACGACTTCCAAATGAATATGTGATAGCTTAAATTACAATTTCCTTTTGATACCACTGAAATGCCCGCCTCGGGAGAACCGAATAGTCGCATTGATCTTCGAACCCCGTAGTTTCTTTGTTGGATATCGGAAACTTTCGGATTCAACTTTTGATTATTCAATCTCTGAACACGCGGTTTCCAAAATGCCAACGGTGAAAATAGTTTCAGTCTCATTGGAAATTGTTAAAAGTTTTTTAAAACTTTGCTATTTAATTTAATATTAAATATAATTGTAGGGTAATAATTCAAAAATTAGTCGCCTTTGTCGAATAAGTTTCTATTCCTAGATTAGATTGTGTTTTACAAGACGTTTTTTTAAAGATCTAAAGAATATAAATCTTAATTTTTTTATGTCAAAATTTATTAAAAATTACTAAAAATAAAACATTACAAAAATAAAACAAAAATAAAACAAGGCTAGTCGTGAAATTCTGATAATTTTTATGAGAATGGTCGATGTAAGGAAGTTAGCGATAAATAATATTTTTATGATATATAGGTTAGGGTAGGTTGTATTACTTAATTTTTACATAATAATATTATAAATATATAATTGTGAACATACTTGTACAATATATAAATACTATTTCACTGTTTTGCATTAAAGGGTGATTTCTACATGTAACGTATTTGTCCAAGAAAACTTATTAATTTTTAAAAACAATTCAAAAATAATCGACATAATTCAATTTTATTTGATTTTCGTGATTTAATATTAAGACTTATCGTTTAGACTTAATATTCCTTACCCAAAATATAAGTTTTGAAATGAGTACTAATTTGATAAAAAAAGTAGATTGGTATAATTTTACAATAAAGTTGTCGTAATGGTTTTTTAGGTTGTACCTCACTTAACATTACACAATAAATGCTACGATTTTGTATTAAAATTTTTTTATTCGAAGAAAGATAAGAAAGCATGTAAAGTCATTATTTCCAAGCTTTTCATTCTACTTTATTGAAACGCAAGATTGTCAGGAACCTACTGAATCTATTCCGCGTTGGGTTGATTTATGGGCCAAACACAGGCAAATCGTTCTACGTCCCAGCATTTGAACACATATTCGATTAAAAAATAACATTACGATGCTGGGCGTGCGTACATCGCTTCCTCTTCTCTTTCTTAGCACTTTCATTTTGTATTTGTTACTGAAATACTTTCGTATTACATACATTCCGTCAGTATTTAAAACATCGCAAATTATTTGTCAAAAAGTCTTAGATTGGTTTTGACTTAAGTATTAATTTGGCATAGCGCGCGTTGCAGCCTGACACCTCGTGTTCCGCTTATCAATCAAACGTTCATTTATATACCAATACTCTGTGCGTATTAGGCATGGTTTTATTCACACCTAACAATTTGAATCCTTTCGTAAAACCATTGATCGAGACCAATTGATCTCCTCGAGATCAATCTAACAAGTTCGTACATCATTAATTACGGGCCCAGACTTTACAAGTAATTCTGAAATGGGGTGAAAATAACATTTACCACTGGCTTTCGGTAGATTTTACACAACTGAGTCATTCCATGTGAAACCACCCAATTTTAAAATAGATGGTTGCTTGACCATTTCAGTTATTCGTAATTTTGTTACTAAACCCCATCAGTGTGAGGCTCAAAACAATTTTTGTTTTACACCATTGTAATAAGATATTACTTTTAATGCATTAAAAATTAAATTAAACCCAAAGTCACTTGGTTAAAATAACTATATTTTTTGTAACACCTACCGGTTTCGGAACCACCGTTCCTTCTTCAGGGTGTATTAAAACTAATCGTTACCAAATTATATTTTTTATCGCAACTTGATTTATCGCAACGTGTGTACCTGCCATACGAAATTATTTTCAAAATCGACTTATTAAGAACATAGAAAATACGCTTTTTGCGTTTTGATGGCTGAGTTTATATATGCTTATTTTCTAACTTTTCGCCAGAACTTCATACTGTATCTTCAGAAACGTAACTTTGATAACATGTTATGTAAATCGAAAGAGAAGCTTGTTGCATTTTCCATTCTACCTGAGATATCTTTTAATCTATTCATGTGTGGAGTTCACTAATTGTAAGAACAAATTAAAAGCATGACTATTTGAAAATAAGATATGATTATTTGCTTTGCATTTAATTTGCTATTGACGCTTTTCTTATTTCTTGTTTACAAAGAGTTTTCTTGTTAATTAAATAAAAAATAAATATAAAGCCATTTTGCTGTTATTGAAGAACATCATTAGCTGCACTTGAGTGCAAGTAGAATTGAAATAGTTCCTGAAACTTTTAAAAAATAAACACATAGCTACGTATTTTTATAATTAAATAATGTTGATGATGATAATTGATGTATTTATTTATTATTAAAACGTATTTTTCCTCGTATTTTTCGTCCGACCTCTGACAAAATTTATTTACCCGTTATACATCAAAGCAATTCAATCTTTTTTTATTTTTAACCCTTAAATAATATGGAGCTTTTTGAGATGAAGTCGAGGACCGTATAAATTTTCTCAATTCACTTTTAAAATTTGTGATATACTTAATTCATATTGATTGATTATATTTTGGATTCAATAAGAAACTATATAGAAACTATCTATTTTAGCGAATTATTGTAATTTTTATCATTTTTATCGTATTTTACTTAGACTTTGTCTAAACATTACGTACATTGGAGTCCACACGGACAAAAAATCCTCCTGTTACCGGGATAACCAATGAAATACCTTTATTTAATCGTTGAGAAGACCTACGGTATCGTGCAGTTTTCGAACTAATGAGGCTTCATATGAAATAATATTTGTATATCCTGTTACTTGGAGTAATAATGTTTGTGTGTTTTCAAATACACCGGTGGACTTTTATAATTGGTCGGAGAAAAAGTCTTGTTTGATTTTAAATAAAATAAAATATAATATAATAAAATTTAAAACCAAAAAATTTTAAATTAGGGATATCTTTTCGTTTCACGCAATGAAAAAAAAAAACAGTAAATTTATTACCGGTTTACGAATTTGTTGGGCAATCTACTAAAACAGATGTGTACGGTGTACCTACATTATTATCCCTTTCTCAATACACGTGTATATATATATAAAAGGGTTTCCATTAAATCGATATATGGGATTTTCTTGTTATGTGATATTTTATAGAGGTTGAATGATATTGAAAAAGCTATGATATTTATGAAATTGTGTCTTCAATGGATACGCCATAACATTTTTTATATTCTTAGGAACAACAAAAAATTGTTTTAAATCATGACCTATTATTTTTTGTTACATATTTTAATAATCATCAAGTCTGTTAATGATATTGAAAAAGCTATGATATTTATGAAATCGTTTCTTGAATGGATACGCCGTAACATTTTTTATATTCATAGGTACAACAAGAAATTGTTTTAAATCATGAGCTTTTATTTTTTGTTACATATTTTATTAATCATCAAGTCTGTTAAATAACATCAATTCAAGTTATTGGTAAAAAATAATATTTTTTATTATATCAGTACAATTTGTTAAATAATGCTAACAGAATTTTATTTGCTTTCAATCATACGATTGTATAAACTACCAACGTAAAAACTGTTTTAATAAATTTTCAAATATTTTTGTAAGTAATTGATAAAGCAAATATTTGTTAAAGGGTAATTCCTACCTACGAAGCGCAAAAAAATGCAATTGTTGTGAATTTTTTAAAGAAAACCTATGTAAATTATGGTGCTGGTATCATTCTTCCATGAAAGGACATACTTTTGAGAATAATTTTTTTTTATAAAAAATATCCAACGGTAAATTCTTAGGTTCTGTCGACTGCCGAAAAAAAAAGATCGTTCATGATGACCACTCCCATTTCATCTGTAATCACCAGAATAAAAAAAAACAAAGACAAAATTGACTTTATAATTTAATCCTTGATGTAGGGGTTTTTGAAAATGTAGATTTTTGACAAAATGGCGGGCGTTTGAATTTAATATAGCGTTTTATTAGGGGAAAACTTTGGGCTTATTATTCCGATAAAAAAAACTATGTCATTTAAAGAAAATCCTACGACGAAGACTAGTGAATTGTGCATAGAATAATCACTCGAAATTTTGAGTTGATCGGTTGAGTAGTTGCCGAGATATTTTGGTCACCGATTTTCGAAACATGATTTCGAGTAAAACGTGTTGAAAATAGAGCAACTAATAAATCGAAAAATCTTTCAACTTACATAAAATCACCGTTTCCAGGTCCATAATATAAATCCTCCTCCTTGCTTAGAACTCCCATATCATCGAGCATTCTTCACAAACATAATAGAAACAGGTCTGCCACCATTATCAGCTATAACTTTGTTATTTTTTAGAATTTTTACTTTCACCGGACATTCTTAAGACCTCAGTCTTTAAGAAAATGCAAAAATTTAAAAATCGATTTTTTCGAAATGTCTAGGTAGCTATTCGCCCTTAAAGAAGTTTTATCACTCCTATCTTCAAGAAGGGAAGCGAATCTGATGTCAAAAACTATCGCCCAATTTCTATACAATCAGTACTCCCTAAAATCTTTGAATCCTTGGTACTGGACCAAATATATCCAGAACTTCTCAAAGTGATAGACAAAAGGCAACATGGTTTCGTTAAAGGTAGAACAACTTCCACAAACTTACTTATTTATCAGGAGTACATATTTGAAAGTTTCACAAACAAACGTCAAGTTGACAGCATTTACACGGATTTTTCAAAAGCTTTTGACAAGGTTTCTCATACAATCCTTCTTAAGAAACTTCACTCATTAGGCGTAAATGACCCACTACATAAATGGTTTGCAAGCTATTTGACTAACAGGAAACTACACGTAAAAATAAAATCCTGTACATCCCGAGCTATCCTAGCCACTAGTGGTCTACCTCAAGGTAGCCATCTTGGACCCGCATTATTTCTTGTATTTATCAACGATATTGTCGAATGTTTCGATAATGTTGAAATTTTACTTTTTGCGGATGATATTAAAATTTTCAAGGAAATATCAGATGTGAGTGACTGCCTTGCACTCCAATCTAACCTATACAAATTAAACGATTGGTGCATCTCTAACAACCTATTTTTAAATGTTGATAAGTGTAAATCACTATCCTTCTGTAGAAATAAATCTCCCATTTCCTTTTTGTATTCAATAAATAACACAAACCTAGAAAAAATAACAGAAATCCGTGATCTTGGTGTCATTTTTGATCATAAACTAGAATTCAAAAGTCACATCAACATTATTACGAATAAAAGTATGAAAACCTTAGGTTTCATACTTAGATCAATACAGGACTTTGAATCAATTAATGTAATAAATCTCTTATATGTATCCTTGGTCCGTAGTCAGTTGGAATACAATTCCATCATTTGGTCTCCTTTTTACAGGGTTCATATAAAAAATATAGAAAGGGTACAACGTAAATTCCTAAAATTTATAAATTTTAAGCTTCATATTCCGATCGACCAAATAAACTACAAATATTTGCAAACTAATCTTAATCTCCTAACCTTGGAAGATCGAAGAAAATTAACAGATTTAATATTCCTTTTTAAAATATTACACTCAAATTTCGACTGTTGCGAACTCCTGAATAGTATTAATTTTAAAGTACCTAACCGTAGGACCCGCCAAAACATGCTGTTTTATTGTGACAATTTTGACACAAACTATCGTTCAAATTCCAGCATACCTCGGATGCACAAACTTGGCAATGAACTACCTACAGATGTCGACATTTTAAATCTATCTCTCTCAAAATTTAAAAAATCATTATATGATCATTTCTTATCAAAATATTAAATTTTTTATATAATGTCTTAAATTTTTTATATATACCTGGCTATTCAAATTTAATATTGCTATATTATCGGTGAGTAAAAATTTCTGAGATCACTACTTTACATTTTTTTGCATATATACTTTTTTTACATATATGTCTAACCTTATTATGTTTAAACTATGTATATATACTTTTTTACATTTATACCCTTTATTTTTCTTTTACATTTAATCGTTTGTTGTATTTCAATTATGTATAAACCTGTTGTAAAAGGCTATTAGCCGTGTAATTAATAAAATAAATAAAATAAATAAATAAATAAAATTATGAAGTAGGTATGTAAGCCTCAAGGCGAGTATAAATATAAATAAATCTTAAGTTAAGAAAATATATGTCTTCATATAAATAATATCAAACAAATACCTTTATTGGTTCGACTACAAAAATACTGATTTTTTTATGTTTGACATCGAAAATGATGTCCAGTATATTAAAATAAGTATACCGACGAAAAATTCATGTGAAATAATTGATAATGCCAGTTATATTGTACTATAGATTTCGATAGACGGTGGTAATATAAAGAACTGATGGCGGTCGGGAGCACGCCCCTAGAATAAATCGAAAGGGATTCTGTATAAACGATTCCGAACAAACGTCCTGGCTTCAACCTTTAGGAATGAAAACGATCAACACCTACTCGAACAGCAGTCAGTTGAAAGCACACCGAATACTATTAATCATTTAGTCTACATTCCTTGGCAAATGGATTTTGAGTCGGTATTCTTCTCAGTCTATATAAACAGCGACTTAAAGTCTGGTAAATTTTTCTAACCATCACTATTTCACCTTACAAGTAAAATTCTATGAATTATTTCGCAAACTTGTAATTAAATTGTTTGTATCCTGTGGGCAAAGGTAAGGCCGCAAAACAGTTACCAATATTGGGCCAGTAAGGGAAGGCAATAAATAAATAATTATTAATGGGCTTTAGTCCCGCGGGCTTCAGGAAAACATCCGACAAAGCTGATCGTTTTCGGTTAGACTTACTGTATGTCGGATGAAAAAAAGTTACCTCCAAGCAAACATATGTGTACTTTCGGTCAACTATTTTCAATCTTCAAATTAAAATATTAGCATTAGGATTAGTTTTTAGTACTAGATAAAATCCAAAATTTTTAGTACTAAATAAAATGTAAATTAAGTCCAAATTAATACCAATTGAAATTTTTTTATTTTTAGTATTTTTAACTAATAGTTAAATTAGTTTTTAGTTTTAAACCAAATCCTTTAACTGACGTACTCTCACAAAATAAACAAATCAATATTCTTAAATTATTTTTTTCACTGGACGTTTTATTTTTAGTACTCCTCATTTAATATCCTTAATAATTAATTTCTCTTATTAATATAATACTAGCAGTTAAGCAATCAGCTATCGCCGATTGCTTAACTGCTTTTTACGCCGCTGCGCGGCCGATGGTAGCCGCCGCGCGGCTATTGCGGCCATAAACAATCGCTTGCTGTTTGACAGTGTGGTCGACTATGGTGACCGCTTCACGGTTGGTTACCATAGCCATACAATCAGCTGATGTATACAATCTGCCTGCTGCAAGGCCATGCTGTCAGCTATGGTAGCCGCTACGTGGCCGATGATAGCTACTGCGCGGACATTGGTGTCTAATAGATCTTATCTAAATATAATAATTTCGTTGTCAGTCGGTTCGTAACTTACTGGAATTACAACGTAAGATAATCAGAGTATGACAGGCAACCAACGCACGGGCTATTTTACACGCAAGGGTCGTTATTAATTATTGTATTCCTTGATTTTTCACGGGTGTACGGCTAGTTTAGATGTAATTGAGACAAAACATTTGTATCCGATTAGTAAGCCAGAGCTGAGTTTTAAAATGGATATTTTCGTTAAATGCTTTTAAAACACCTAAACTTGCTTTCAAATTTATTGTCAATTGTCAAATTAACACTCTTTTGCCAGATAACCGTATTAAAAAACATATTCAAAGCGGCGCTTTTTCTTCTAATCCGGAACAAACTTTTTACGTATTTTCTAAAACAAATTATTTTCATCATATTTTAAAAAGAATATTTTAGCACTAAATTTAAAGAAGGATCTGTCAAACACAATTTCATTGTAAACCAATAATGCAAAGTCGCACAAAGTCGCTATACTAATTTTGCATTTTTGATTGCTGCTGAAATATGCAATTGATTTGGAGACAACATTCCTATAGTGACATATTTCTTCTTTATTAACCTCAAATTAGTAATTCTATAGATAATATAAAATAAAAGCGATAAACAGTATAAACGAAAAACGTGAACATTTCAAGCGTTTGACACATACCGCGCTTGCGCAATGACAGCTAGAATCCAGCCACCGGATTGGCCACCACCAAAATAAAAAATGGCCAAATTCACATATTATTCTAAAACACATATGTGTTTATTATAGACTAAAAGTAAACGTGTATACATATTAAATATGTACATTCTTTTTATAAATGCTTAGTAGATAATATTTAATGTTAACAATATTTCTACATATTATTTACAAGTATTTATCTGCAGGTATTTTAAAACATCTGTACTTCTCGCTACTTAATACGATTTCACCATTTGTTTTTTTCAAGCCGGCAATGGGAATATTTACATTACTATCGGAATTTTTAGGACAATTATAATAAGGATATTTAAAGAATAAAAATTAATAGAAATTGAGTCTTTAATTGAGTAATTGTTTTAATACGCCGCTTATTATTATAAATTAACGTATTTCATAATAAAATAAAATCAAGCCATGTTTTTTTTTAATCTTTATGCATTACCTACACTATAATATTAATGTAACTTTTCAACAGGTTCTGATTTCAAAAATGATTAGTTCCGTTTTTCACCAACCATTGCGGCTGTTTGTGTCGCGATGGTATGTAATCTAATCGCTTTTTCTACCTTCTCTCTATCCTGGGTGGATAGTGCGACGAATCTTGAAGTCCTCTGGCATATGGAGACCGAGAAGTGCTGCGGACTATCAAGACAAGAAAGCTTGAGTATCTCGGACACATCATGAGAGGACCAAAAGACCAGCTCACCATCTAGCGGAAAATAAGTGGTAAAAGAAGCGTATGTAGACGCCGCATCTCATGGCTGCGTAACTTGAGGGACTGGTATACATGTAACTTGACTGAGTTGTTCCGTGCGACGGTACAGAAAGTCGTAATCGCCAGCCTCCGATATGAACCATAAAAAGAAGAATTTACCTACCCAAAAATACATACTGTCGATATTTTTATGTCTGTTGATAGGTATCTATCTGTTTTTTTTTTTACTTTAAAAAAAAAACAAAAACAGTGAAAAGATTTATTAGAAATACATCATCTTCCCGGGGCTACAATCTAGTGAGGATCTTGGCCTTCTCATTCTCAAACAGTTTTCACCTTTGTCGTCTTTACAGCAAATCTTCCAGTCTTTCTTGCATCGCGTAAGTTAATAATAATATAAATACAACAAAAAAATTAAGCCACTGACATATTTTCTCTAGATTTAAATACACTTGTGAAATGCCAGTGTGAATGCAAATAAATAATGAAAAAATAAATGTTAACCTTGTTACTACTTTTATTATATTTGGACATGATAAAAAAATATAAAAATTTAATAATTTTTTTTATTTTTATTATCTGCAAGGAATATTCTGTCTACTCTAAATCATAAATGAATTCAAAATTTTCATTTATTTTATTGATATATATTGAAATATACCTCGCGATGCACAGTCGTCACATTCGAGTTGGGATGTTTCTGTTGGGATATTTCCGCCGCCATTGGAGCATAATGTTCTGCCAGTCTATTGTGGTCGCCTCCGTGCTATTCAAATTTGCTCAACATGTCTGCCCGGCTGGTCTCGGAATTACAAGAGCAGTGTGGATGCGATGTCTGGTGTATTCTCCTTGGCTACTGCCCCCTACCCTGACCGCCATGCGGAGGTACTATTTTATTTTATAACAAGCAAGACAGGTCGTAAACAACTCTGATAGATAGACCTAGTGCGACATTTAAGTACAACGTAAAACATTGTACGACATCTCCCCTACTCTCGTTATGGAATCCTAAGACAAAATTAACCGGGCGTACTTATTTATCTAAGCGTAAAATTTCTACGAAAAAAGACATCTCTCAAATGTCATAATATCTAAATAATAGCTTTCAGGACATGAAAATGCAAATCAATAATAATTTAAAAAGACAAAATAGAATGTCTCTAGAAGCATTAGATTAAGTTTTATAAATTGAGAAGATATTGTAATAACATTTAAAAGCATGTATTGATTGTTTTTGATAAGATTTTTTTCATAGCGTTGCTGTGATTGATTTTTGTAGTTGTTGTTGTAGATAGTTGATCTTCATTTCATTGGGAAGAGCATTAAAAAATAATACTGATAGGTGAAAAGATGTTGGGCTGTGTCAGTATTACATTTAGGTAACAATATTTCCAGCTTATCTTGGTCTATTAATAAAACTTCCAAATGTATTATTATTGAAGTACATTTTGTGAATTAGAAGTATCGCAAATTTTTGGAAAATTTGATTAATATTTAGGACGTTAAAATTTAGAAAAGTTCCCTTGTTGGGAATATTGAAGGTTTCCTCGAAATCACTTTGATAATAACTCTCTGTACTATTTCCACTTTTAGTATATTAGACTTTATATAGATATATATTATATATAATATATATATATATATATATAAAATATATATATTAATGTATATTATTAAATTTACATATATTTATATGGTTTTAGTATATTAGGTCCGACCCCAGCCAAAAATACATATTGTGAAAGTAATATATACACCTCAACATGTTTATTGAGAAGATATATATATATATATATATCAATATATATATATAATAAGATAATATATATATATTCAAATATATATATATTGTTATGTTATAAATTATATGAGATATAAATCATGGCACAAGTATAGAGCGTAAAGACTCCCAAGTTCAACGAAGTCACGTGACACTATACAAATGGTTTTTCATTTATTTTAAGACGTCATCGATTATAAGATGCTCCGTTATTTTTTAACACCAATAATAAAAACATCGTAAATATTTTATTATAGCAAACGAAGTCATATTATAATGACAATAAAAATCTTTTAGAGTTTGTTTATTTATTATTTATGTGTTTTCTTATGTAATGTTGGAACTCGTTTGATACTTGACTTGTCAGATTCTGCGTCGATTTTTCTGGAGTACATTTCAATTTTGTCTTTTCATAACATATCAAGTATTTTGTTCATAGCATATTAAGTATTAAAAATGCGTGTGGACATTATTAATGAAGCATTTCTTCAAAGAATGTTCCACTTTTGTTTCAGGGGTTTATTCCAAACAGCTGGCACTCATTTCGCATTTTTTTAACCTGAAGGCATCAATGGAAGGTTGTCAGTCAACGTCGATGACTTATATTCCTTCCTTAAATGATTTTGCTTACTTTAAAGTTATGAATTGAAAACGCAACCCTAATTAAACAAATAAAACACGTATATACGTCTAGTAGTCAATGAAATATGGCATTAGGGTAAAAAGAGAATGCATAGATTAATTTTAATATAAACAAATTACATTTATTGTGCTGTAAACAGTATTATGCTGTAGTGATGGGTCCGCTCTGTCAATGAAATATGGCATTAGGGTAAAAAGAGAATGCATAGATTAATTTTAATATAAACAAATTACATTTATTGTGCTGTAAACAGTATTATGCTGTAGTGATGGGTCCGCTCTGTCAATGAAATATGGCATTAGGGTAAAAAGAGAATGCATAGATTAATTTTAATATAAACAAATTACATTTATTGTGCTGTAAACAGTATTACGCTGTAGTGATGGGTCCGCTCTGTACTCACTACTACAATGTAGTACTACATTACATTGAAGTGCACACTTCATACGTTTTGAAGTGTAGTGCACACTACAAACTACACACACTTTAAAGTTATTGAAAGTATATACTTCAAATAGTATACTTCATTTCAAAACGAACACTACAAAATACACACACTTCATGAAATTTTGGGACCGAACGAAGAAATTTTTGGGAAGTTGATGTAGCTAAACGAAGAAATCTCTGGAAACTGTAACAACCCCCCCTCCCCCTCAAGGTTTGAAAAATTTTTGGGATTGAATGAAGAAATCTGGTTGGCGAGCTTTTTTTTTACGTCGCCAAATGTTACTTCGGAGAAAGTATCGTCATTTGTCATAAATATTTTTCTCGTTGAACTTTTTTTTTTAGCTCGTCAAACTTTTTTAATTGGGAAAAAATTATTAAGTTCACTAGTACTACAATTTTGTAGTACAATTACTTCATTTCTTCATTTCATTACTTCACTTCATTAATACTATAATTACTTCATTACTTCACTTCATTTCGTAGTACTACAATACTTCACTTCATGTAGTTTTTACTACAATTGTAGTGTACACTTTGTATTCTTCAAACTGGTGAACATGTGTGTGTTGTAGTCTCCATTTAGAAATGTAGTTTTTCCCTTCGCTATTATGCTGGCCACCATCCTGGTTATGTATTTGGATTTTGCGGTTCTTTCGAAGTGTGTTGGGTACAAGGCTAATGATGTGTGGTGTACGGCGACACCTGGCGCCATATCGGCGCTTTGTATAATTTACAGGACGTAATAAGGAATTGATGCGAGAAAAGTTGTACATTGTGTATTCATATTTGTTGGAGCGAGAGCGACCATGTGCGGACCGATAGTAAGATCACAAAATTTGTTGATACCCAAAACGGAAACGCATAAGATTATAAAGTTAGCCGTCAAAGAGATTAAAATGTGTATATTTTATATATTGTTTAAGGTTGTTGCGTAACTGTTAAACAATTGTTCATTTGAAATTAGTGTTCCAATAATATAAATAATGTATTTTCGACCATCTTGAATCAAGTACCAATCATGAAGATGCCCAGTTCAAAAGCTGACGAATGATTGGTTATTAATTTTAAAATTAGAACTGTTGATTGAATAAGGATTTTATTTTGTAATCTCAATGGGCTTCTTGCACAGATTTCTGTATTTAATATCATTGTCGATATTTGACTGCATTCAGCTGCGTTTACCAGAATGTCATCAGTTTGGCAATATCCGCTGGTAAAACCTTGTAATTTCTATGCGATTCTTGGCATCAGCTTTTTAATAATGGAGATGACGACGTCAATTGCGAAACCTCAAAGGAAATCGCTATGGTGGTGATAATGTATATTATTACATTTGTATAGTTTTTGCATTAATACTTAGTTTTTTACGTGTGCCAAAAAGGTATAACTTCTAACAAGTGTACATAAGTACACACGCCGACTTTTTTCATTAGTTTTCATCTCTTCAATAGAATATTTTATGTTTTAGAATCACATATGAATTCGACTGTTTACAAATTTTATCGGTTCGTATTAGAAAATTTTTGTATGAGAAAAAAGACTCTGACCTTTCAAGTCTCAGACCGGGTATCGGGTCCGGGTATTTTAAACTGAACCAGAAACCTGTGCCTGGTCCAGAAAAACCTTAAACCATTGTGACCAAGGAGAAACATCTTCTCCATTATATAAATGAGACTAGATCTACTCATGGAAAAACATATGACGTGTCTTTTAATTAATTATAATTTTGTCAAATTAATATCTTATATATTTTAGTTATTATTATCCCAGGTTGGTGCTTTATTCTCGAACTCCCGGGAGACCTAGTTTCGTCATCGTAGCAAGCTAAAATAAAGAATAAAGTTGACTTGTTCTTTTAACACACAATTTATTCATTATTATATTAAGTATTCTTGTGACAAAAAATAAGATATTGTTTTCTTTTCGAACGTATAATTAACTTTAAAATGGGTTGTTTACTGCTTATTCTCTACCTAATTAGAATGAAAGTTTGTAGAGTATCCGTTGCTCTTTCGTGTTAATTTCAGTTGTATGATAAATAATTCCTTTGACCCAAATTTTGCATAATTTGTTAATAAATTATTTTAACTATCCGCTTGTGTTTTCACTGTACAGCATTTCTCAACTACACCGAAAATTATAAACAGTCATTATTATTATTTATTTTCATGAATTTCATAAATATTTTATGAAATTCATAAATTAAATTAGTGGTCTTGTTTACTTATCTAAATAATATCGATGAAAAATGTACCATTATTTTGGCGAATACGACATTAATGAAAATTTTGAAACTTATTTAAATTAAGGATATTATGACTTTTACACAATTTACTGTTTCTTTTTTTGTCTTTTTAAAATGAACCATTTTCCCAATCTTCAGTTTCAGGACCCTGACCGTTTTTGTTATTTATTTAATCTTTTAATGGTGTAATTGAATCGTAATAATAGTTTCCATAATTGTGCATTTCATGGCGAAAAATTTCACATAATACGTTCAATTTTTTAAAAAGTTTTAAATAAATAATTAACGTGTCTTTAAAACATTCTGCCAGACATTCCTTTTAGCAACATTAATTGTATTCCATGATTAAATTTCTAGACTGGACTTTACAAAGGTTTTCCATGACACTGCAAAGGCTTTTGAGCTTGTTCCAGCCAAGTAAAAATAAACCTACCTTGTTAAAAGAGAGAATAGCGATTTAAATCTACGTCCAATGTTATTATATAATTAGATTAGTCAATTAGAAAAACCACTGCGATACGAACCCGGAACATTTTATTACCGGAGAAAAAACTCATGGCTAGTAGCAAAATCTTCTTGGGGGAGTCTTCTTCATTTAATTATAAATAGAAAATATTCTTTACACTTTGTGCGAAATGTGACAGTTGCGTAAATAAGCGACATCATAATTTGCGTGTTTTTCCGTTATTTCTGACGTATTATAACCTTACAAAAAAAGAAGGTTTTAATAATCTAATTTGACTAGTATCAAAGTGAATAAATTTTTAATATTCTATATAAATTACTTTCATGACAGACTATGGTTTTGCAAAAGATAAGCTGTAAACATGAATAGAAAAATACAAACTTTGATTATCTTATCTCAGTAATTGTCGAAACTTTGAATGAAGTTGACTCGACCGAAGATTTTGCTTCTAGGTAGACATCATGTATTTATTTGTGCAGGAGAACTTATGTAAATGATACATTTATTATTACACTTTTATATAGCTCATGGATTGAGTAATACATGCTAGGTTATCGCCTTTGGATTGAGTTGCTAGGTTATCGAGTAGTACTGATTTGTATCATATATATTTTTTTAATGAAAAAAAAAGTTGTATTTTAGGTGTAACTGTATATTCTAAACGGCCGTAAAAACAAGAGAACATTTTTAGTCCTTAATTCATCACCATATTAAAAAGGTCAAAATATTCTTCCTTAGTTTAGGTCATGTGTCGCTTTTTCACCCTCTTCAATCTAGTAAACGAAATCTGATTGTCAAAGTAAAACCTGCATTTATCATTAAATTAGGAAAACCTCTTACTACCTCTACGTGAGTTTACTAATATTTTCGATCGAAACGGATCTCTCATCGACAGGTGAAGTATCAAATTAAAAAAAAAATAATGTAAAATATTAATATATTATTAAACTAAGGTAATAAGGATAATGTTTTTCTTAGTTTAATGATCATCGTGGTTAATTTTTAGACAATTATTTAATGAACTACCTCTGTAACCCGTCAAAATTAATAACGGTACTCTTACATGTCGGTTCCTATAGAATAAATATTGATTTATTTAAAAAAAGAGAAATAAAGAAAAAGTAAAAGAAAATTAATGATATAAATTTTAATAAAATAAGTTACGGACAGACAACGATTATTTAATGAATTTTTTTAATCATGGTGATTTGTGGCACACACGCGTGTACTGCTCATTAGTCTTCTTTCATTTTTCATGTGGAGTACACAGCATAATTATCAAACAGCTTTCTCTTTGTCTTTTCGCACTTTACCATTTTAAGCCGTTTTTTCTTTGAATATTACGCTCGCAGTAAGCTCTACACAAACGTAGGCGAGGTGAATAGTTGCCAGGCAAAGAAAATTGTGGAAAATATTTTAGCCCTGGCGATAAAAGCTACGCCGGCTCCGTCCAGAACTTTGGTCGTATTTCAGATCTCGGGTCTGCAATAAAAACAAGCACTTGATACGTCGTCGGTCGCGTGGCTTAAGTGATTTCTCTCGCTAGTAGCTTACCCACAAAACGTCGGTAAAAGTAATATATATTTTTAAATTATTTAATTTAATCTTTAAATTGTGCTGAATTTCTGCTTAATAGAGTTATTTGAGTATTAGACGACAACCTTTTGTTTACAGCCTGTATTTTTTTCATTTCCGATTTCGTAGCTTTAACCCTTATTTAGCCGTGTGCTAACACTGGTTTACCGTTTCCATTAAACCTGTAATTTTTTCATATCAAATAATATTCATTTTTTTGGTCTATTCTAAAAAAAATTGCGCCTATCAAAAAAACAATTACGCAATCACTATTAAAATACAATTCGACGTTGGACGCCGACTGCGATAAATATACCATTCGCCAATTGACAAAAAGAGATAATACACGAGTGTGTTATAAGTTTTTGCCCTAAATATTTAGCTGAATTGAGTCATTTCACCAATGTGAGAAAACTGTGTGAAAAAGTATTTAAAAAAAAACTTTTCCTAAGTGATTCGACGCCTGATTGCGCTCACAATCGATTTCACCGTATGGGTCGATGTCCGAGTATTGTTTTAATTCAATCGTGGCTCAGGAAGTTCGAGGAGACCAGATCAACGTTAAATAATACGAAAATCGGGGGACCACGACTCACAAACCATAACTATACACATACCTTTTCAAATTATCTACTTATCTCACTTGTGAAATGAAGAGGGTTGTTATTTGAATGTATTGTGTTCATATATTGTAAAAATATATTAAATCTATTATTTTATCATATTTATCCTTTTCTTTCGTTAAATTTCATTATTTGTAGTACATAAATAAATATGCGATGCTTAATGTTTTATACATTTGAAATGCTTAAACTCTGAAGTATCATGAATACATTACAATCACGGTATGGTAAAGGTTGAAATACGCCCTCAGGGATCAACCTTTGAGAAGAAATTAAATAAACCTTTATTTAAAACATCTTAAAAACATAATTAAATAATAAACCCTGTTGTTTCCATTGTAATTTCTCACAAATTTCAAAAAGGTTCATAATTATTGTCCCTTTAACACACAGATAATAATTAATTATCCGAAGTAGATATTTCTTCCATTTTATTTTTAATGCGACACTATGATTAATTAAGCTTAATTTTGGCCTATTTTCTTGCTGCCGCAAACAAAAAATTTAGTCCCAGAAGCGCGGGGCGGCCGAGGTTCGCAGTATGGGTAACAAAAAATATTTGAACGTTACTTAATGAATTTACGACTGAGTTTAACTAGTTTAATTACTATTCGTTATTATTTAAAATGCGTTATATATTTAAATAAAGTATTTTATTTTAATACATATCAGTTCTACATCACGCAGCGGTTTGGTTTATTAAATATTTTCTTAACCATTTAGAACAATTATTTTTACTAAAATAATGATAATATTTTGATTTTTTTACTCATTATTTTGACAAATTAATGTATTAAAGATTCGTGACTTGTTTCTGAAGTTTTTAAATTTCACATTAAATAATTACATGTTAATTACCGTCGTTTTATAATTTTTTTAAACTATAATAGCAACAAATGAGAAGATATTACAAAAAGACATTTTTTTACAAAAATTTAAACAGGATGTAACAAAGCTAGTCCACAATACCTTACAAATAGATACCTGCCAAAGCTTTTAGTCGAAAAAGTTTAATTAATAATGTCTTTATATTAATAGATATGTAGATAAGCAACATGGTTTTATAGAAAATAAGTCAGAAATATTGAGAAAAAATGTTGACTTTGAAGTCGATTAGCCTCATAAGTATTGATATTAGGACATTTTTGCTTGGATATTTACGGTTCGTAATTAAAGCAGGAATCTACCTGTAAGGTATCGTGACTAGGTTCCGAGTAAAGAGTCAATGCTTAAATGATTTAAAGGTTAAGAAGAATTTAAATGATTTTTTTTGTTCTGCTAATTACGCTTTTAACACGTACTTTATTTAACCATTAAATCACTATGTATTATCTCTTTATTGGGTATAGTTCTTTTACATCCTGTATACATACATACGAATTACCACTCATGGGCATTATATATCGGATATGAAAGCAAAGGCAGCAAAATCCAAAGAAAAATAATGCAGTCATCGAGGATTACTAATTTATAATGTACTATTAAATTTAGGAAGCATTTTGGATGGGATAGATACATAAAATCAAGAATTTAATTAATTTAAAATTAGTAACCCTCAGTGACTGCATTCAAAAATTATTACATTTTTTTTTGGATATTGCTGCCTTTGCCTTTAAACCCTACATATGTTATGTTTTGTATGAACAATTCTATTTGAAGAATATTTTCAAATTATATTCTTACATACAATATTACGATATAAAAGTAATAGTAAAGTGAGAATTGAAAATGGTCCGATTAATAGTTTCCAAGTTGGCTTGAGATAGTGCGTCGACAATCCTTTTGTATTGCAAAATAGACATTGCTTTGGAAAATGCCTTTTAAAGTAAGCCTATGACTCCTAATGTACAGAACAGGATCATTATGGAAATCCTGGGTGAAGCAAAAATGTTTAAAAATAGGGTCACCATTAAATTAGATGGAAAACATAAACTTTTTTATTTCTACGTGTGTTTTATTATATTTTTTATTTTGCTACTCTAGTTTCGAGAGTATCGGGATCTCACATCAGGTGAAGCAATTACTGACAAAAGAAGCCGGTGTAAAGATTGTAATGTAACGGGAATATTTAGAGTAGAAGAGAAGTGATGATAAAAGTAATATTAGTAAGCAAATGTTTACCTTTCACTCCTTTGTCAGTACCTAATTAATTTATTAATTGTATTTCCACTTAATCCATGTATTTTTTCTATATTTGAAAGTAGTCATCAGTTCAGAGACGTCCGGTGAAATGTGACGTTGTTCATAATCTCCGATCCTAAATTTCTTCTCACTCACTATATTGTAAGCTGCTCATCTCGGCACAGGTTTTTCCTAGTGAGATGAGTGGCTCCTTTTCCTACCGCCATGTATCAAGATGAAAATAAATAAATAAAATAAAATTTATCGTTTTTACTCCCTTTAACTCGTGGCGTCTGCTTGCTTGCCGTCGACAAAAACTTTGGATCGATTTTTGACCCTTTCCTGTAATCCAATCGCGCTGAAATTTGGCAAGCAGACTCGTGGCGATGATCAAGAAGATCTATCAAATTTTCGTTAAAAAAATTTAATAATTATAGTATAATTTCGGATTTTTAGAAATTTTATTGGTTTTTTCAAATTTGAATCATTAGAAAAGTTTGATTAGCAACGGCGCGGCGGCCCGATAACTTCACGGAATATTTTCTAAATTTGAATTACTCCGTCGGTTTAATAGGTACATCACTACGAATTTCGAAAATTTACAAAACAATTGGTTCACAGATGACAGCAAAATTGGGTTTTTTGGGAAAAAATCAAATAATAATTTATTTCTTTTAGATTTCTGCTTAGTTTTGAAGAATTCTACATTACTCAAATCTGATTCTGACTAAATCATTCGACGCTGGAAATTCATAAGGTACGATAGTGATGATAATTGAATCTATCAAAACCTTGACATCTCAAAACATCTGACATTTTAGAAATATATTAAATTTCTGTAAGTTTAGTGTTATGTTGTGTTATGGGGTATAGTAAAAACTTTTTATGGGTTACTTTTTTTAATAATTATTCGGTTCAAATGTTTACTTTTCTTTCTACCGTTCGTTTTCCGCGTTCGGTTCCGTTCCCGGGAAGGATGAGTTACTCCCTCGTGTCATTCGCAGTCGGCAGTCGTCCAGTGCAATGGAAGTAATAAAATCTTTCATCGGCCGGTAGTGCATTCCTCGTGGCCGGTAACTTGAACCTGCGGCCGCATGAAATATGTGCTGCCCCGGTCAGAATGCACGCGTCGCGTTGTTAGAGCCGGAAATCGGAAAGCCGCCGAGAGTGGCTTCAATGCCGGTGACATTTGTAATATTATTGGATCGCGAAATTTATGTTGCGAACGAGATACGTTGACAGGTGTTATTCGAGTGAGAAACATGAGTGAAAAGAGAAATAACTGATTGTGACGGATAGTTGTTTTTATGAAATTGATAAAAGACACGGAGTCGCAAACGTATATGTTCACTTAAAAAAAACATTTTTGTTTTATAAATATAATCCTGAGAATGAAAGATCTTAACAATATTTTTATACATAGGTATGTTCTAAGAACACAGTTACTGGGTTTTGTCCCCAGAGGAGTGATTAAGTAATAAAGATAAATTATAGAAAAATTATATGAGTCTCACAGAGACGAAGCTATGAATACGAGAAACGTGTGTGGAAGTCTTTATACTGTGAGACTTCTAAAATTCATCTTAATCAATTAATCATCCCACCGGGTACAAAATCCAGTAACTGTGTTCTTAGAATACACCTACATATGAAGATAATTTTAAAATATATATTGGTGTATGAAAGAAGTTAAAAAATTTGAAATTACTGATTTTCAGACGCATTCTAGTTTATACGGTAAAATAATTCATAAGAATTTCACGTATGCCTACATAAAAAGTATATTTGTTATTACTCCACTTTAAAAAAAATATGGAGGTATCATTATCAGCTGCGAAAATTTAAGTATAACTATTTCATGAGAAAAACTACAGATTCTCAGATTTAAACATATATAGAAATTATAAAATTTGATAATGTGTGAATGTTCTTACGATGGAATTGGTGAAAGTTGTTTTGTGTAGAATGATCACTTTAGCCAGCTTATACAGGTAATGAGCCCTGATCCATCGATCAAAAAAGTCTTCCACACACACTATAAAAGTTTTCTCATATTCATTGCTTCGTCTCTGTGAGACAATTTAAATTTATTTTAATGGAATTTTAACAATAATTATTATTATATTTTTAGACTTTGATTTCTACCAGTAAAATGGTAAAGTGGAAAATCTGTTGGTCTGAGCAGCAAATACTCTCGATAATACGCTTTGGCATAAAAATAGTTTCAATTTCAATTTATTATTCTATCTCCAAATTCTAGATCGCCACGTCACTTCCAACATCGGCTATGGTACCCTTCAATTTCAACTTGACTTTCGATGTTCCATATTCAATTATTCAATAAGATAAAAGATTTCGAAAAAATATCGTATTTAAAGCACACACGAAGAAAAATCATTTTAATTTTATTTGATACCGCTTTTTTTATTGTAAGTTTAATTATTTCAGCATTTTTGAGTGAAATTTCAGGAAATATTTTAATGAATCTATAAATCCAAATAACATTCAAATTAAACCTTTTTTAATACCAACAATAGTACCCAGTACCTAAATACATAGATGAATTTAAAAACAATTATTTCCTGATTAAGAGAAAACAATGATGTTTTTGATTCACATTAAACATTTTTTTATATGTATAACATCACCTTATTATTATTACGTTTGTTTGATTTTACTAGTAACACCCACAATTATTAACTTTTTTCGTTGCATTAAATTTCTTTGTCATTACATTATAAGCACGGCGAAACAACAATCACCAAGTCTTCGTGGATGGATATCGTAAATATTTGTTTTCGGAAGAGTCTATTAGTATCCCGTAAATAATCATTTTGAAACGTCTTTAATGAAGTGTTCTCTCGGCGAGCGGTAGTCCTCTGACTTTTTACTGATGATCTGATTTCTTTTAGTCCATTTCAAGGACTAATTATTTTTCTTTCTTAATATTTTTATTCATTATTATCCCACGCCGCGCCGGTGGGCTGTCCCGGTAAACCCAAGTTTAAAAGTCATGTTCTAACTTATTTATTAAAATTTTAAATACTATAGAATTGTGTTCTAAAATTGCTGTACTTAACATAAACAACACGTTTTTTTTAAACATTATTTGTATCAGGTATTCCAGATTTATTAGGTTCTTAAAATATCAACATTTAACTAAAAGAGTATCGTCGTTGTCTAAGAAGCAATAATTTTTCTGAATTCGCGAACCGGATCAAAAAATTCTCCATCCCGTCGCCCGTAAAGGTAATAAAATGAATAATTTTAAATTTTAAATATCAGAAGTAATTCGGGTATTGATTTGCTTAACAATATTATTTTTATCAACTCTTCGCCCCTTCTCTCAATATTCCCGTTACAAATATGTACCCTGCAATCAGCAACTTCTGCTCATTTTGCCAGTTCCTTAGAAATCAATTATTATTTGTATTTCCACCTTATCAATCTAAAAATTATATATTTGAATGTAGTAAGTTTAATACTTCATCTGTCGATGAGAGATTCTTTTTCTCTCTAAACTTTAGTAGTACAATATGAAAATATTATTTCACTTATGTACGTACAGGTAACAAAGTTCATGTTTTTCATTAATATAAATTATAGAGACGAAACATACCCACATATAAATAGATATTTATATGGAAAACGTGCATGGAAGTCTTTATAGTTTGGCCAAGGGCTTATGACCTGTATGAGCTGGCTTAAGTGATCACATTACAGATTGTATTGCTCACCAATTCCACCGTAAGAACATCCACACATATTCATTTTTTGTTTGTTTTAATGTTCTATAACATTTTGTTTCGTAAATTCGAAACGACTTAATGTATTTTTATCTCTTTATAAAGGAATTAATGTATTTTTATCTTTTTTAAAACTCTTTCTTCCGTTTATATTTTTATTGCATTTTTTAAATATGGCTTCTTATTCTGTTATGTGCAATAGGTACATAGCATTCTAGGTTAATCAAGTGAATTCATATAATTGGCTTAATATTATTATATCATATGTTTTATTTCTTAGTATCAAATAAGCTGTTTGAATACTTAATAAAATAAATGAAAAAATAATGGACTGTGCTAGAGACATCTATGGTCGTTTCCATGATATAGAAGCATACATAGATCTGGCAGCTGGTGATGATATTTATATATTTTAGAGGTGGAATATTAAACAATATTATTTTTAATGTAGATATATGTGATATTCTTTCGAATTATTCAATATATACGCCTGAAAATTATGATTTTATATTTTTTAATTCCTTTTATAGACAATCGTTATCATACTTATTATTACGTCATTAATATTTTTCACCCAATTTAATATCATCACGAATTATCTCTACAATGTTAACGTCTAACCCATCAATAATATAATTAACAGCAGATTTTCAAACTATTGTTCATGAGCTAATTGTCGCTATTTGACCCTTTTCTATCTAGTGGGTACGTGAGATCTAATTGTCGAATTAATATACCCCTTTGTGTAATGTGTAATTTTGTTCTGGGTCAGGCTGTATTCTGTTCCTGTCACCATATATTTTACGCTCGTCTTGTTTCTGGAGTGTTTTCTTCTGTATCATTTTCTAAGAGACACGTTTCGGGAATAAATATGGTTAGATATTTTTTAACGCTTTTCACTTTGAAATTTCACCTGTATTTTTCTTTATGCTCGAGACGTTGAAGGGAAATATTGCGAGTCGTGTCATATAATATTGCGAGTCGCGTAATGTTAACTTTTGACAAATACCGTTACACAATCCACCTGAAAGATTATTAAGTAGGTTTATTGTTATATTATTAAGATAGTGAGTTTCTTAATTTACTCAATTCTAGCGGCACAAAAATATCACGATAGGCAAGATTTTCCTTGAAAATATATGGTACATAAATTGTGGTTAATTCGTAATACGTGGTATTTTCTATTAACGTTACAAGATCGGCGAAGTCTATAATGTGATAGACTTCGCCGACCTTGCAACCCACGATTTATAACCGTTATAACTCGTTAACGTACAACATAACTTCTTATTTTATTGCTTATAATGTTTCTTATTTCTCAACCATAAAAAGTATATCATGTAATGTGTTATTTGCCTAGTTGTCATATTTTTTTTACATATTACTTTGTTATCACACAAGGAATATCTGTCAGGCACTGTTATGTCCAGTTGATAACATTACACACAAATACACGTAATCATAATTTCCTTACACACGCATGTAAGTTATATATAATAGTAATGTGACATTACATACGACTAACTTTTTTAATGATTGACACTTTATTTTTAATTAATTTTTGCATTTGCCACCATTTAAATTTAAATAAGCTCTGATTTCTCGAGGTTTGATTAATAAATTAATTAATTTCTTAAATACTTTCTAATTTAAGCTATCATTGTTGACGTATAAAAACATCGGTCCGCTGAGATGACCTCAAATTTGTTTCAATGTTAAATTTTAGAATTTATTTGTAAAAATCACATAAAGCAAAATTATGGGCTCAAGGGCAGTATTTATGAATTAATTTAAAATAGATAAACTTATTTTCTTACTTACAAAATCGCGCGACGTAGATGATAAAGCTTCCCATCCTTTCATTAAAGTATTTCTGTAACCACTCTACGAGCAAAGTTAAATTCCTTCACTTGGAAGCGTCTGTTTACAGGGTCTCATTTAAACACTCGAAATACCAGAGCCGCGAGGCCGTGTTTGTCTTCGAGGGTAGTTCTGGAACCATCCGTGGAGGGTGGCGCTGGGGGGCGCGGTCGCAGCCTGGCTGGCGGTGGTCGGTGGTTTCCGCTTGCGAGGAGCCTCCTTGCCAATAGATTAGTTACAAGGGCGCTAATTGAAAATCTACCGGTGAAATACAAATCGCCACCAGGGAGCGGGAGGTTTTATCAGATGTTTTTAAAATTGAATCGAATGAATGGGATGTTTTTTCTTTAATTGTGAACTTATTTATATATCTACTAAAAATGCCTGTCTTATGACTTCTTTGAAAAGTAATAAATGATTATCCATTGAATAAAAACCACATTTTATTGAATTTTCAACATATTCCTTAATCAGGATATAACGTAAATTAAAAATTAAATTTCGACAAATATAGACATTAACAAAAACAATATATATATATATGAGAGTTAAATAAGTAATTAAGAACTAGTTGGAAAACAAATTTCATATGTAAAAAGAATTAGTTTATTTACAATATTTAATTTGCTATAAATTCTTTTTATTTTTGTGTTTATAGTTTTGTGATATTCAATAAATTCAGTCCATCTACACGCAGTACATGTGTATGTATATATATTTATTTTACAATGATAACATCCCTTCCACTTCCGTGCAGACATAATGGCGTGCACCAACCAATACAATTTGCATTTGCCATGTGTGGAACACTTGCGCTAGTCTTACAGGGGCGCAATGCTAATTTCGATATGATCCGCGGAAGTGTTTACTTACACACATAAATTTGAGCTCTTTATTACGTAGATAGTAACTATTAGATAAATATATATTTTTTTAAAACTTTATTGATTCGTTCAATTTATATTTTAAATTTATTTATTCAGTAATGATTTCTGTTTTTTTCATTCCACAAAACGATTTAAATGTAATTATTTCGTTGTCTGTAAGTAAGCTGTCCGTAAGTTCGTAACTTCCTGGAATTCACGACTAAAAAACGAAATTAGAAAAATTAGCTGGAGAGAGATTCGAACCTCGAACGCGCGGACGGCAGCGCTGCGACTAGACGACACAGCCGCCATCGCTTTTCCGTCGCCCGTCAAAAATGTACTATATATACAACACGCGGATTAGCCATTAATTACGCCTCCGACGTTCGACAGGCTTTTTACTACGCACTAGCTGGAACCCGTCAAAAATTATGTAACATTGGTTCGCATCTTTTATAAGCCCTTGTATACATTTATAGTATCTTTTGGCGGTTCACGGAGAGGAGGCGGTAGCAACATACGTTAAGCGGCTGGTTCGGGTTTGCTAGCCAGGGGCTCAAGCCCCATTTCCGGCCGTTTAATTTGTTTAATTAGTCGTGATTTTTAACTTAATTACGGATGGTTACTCGTAGTTACGGACGGACAGGAAAGAAAAATCAAATTATCTTTGATAAATAAATAAATAATAATTAAATTATGATTTTTCATGGGCGTATATGGCTAGTGTTGAGTATAGGAACAAAGACCGTTTTTGTTTTACGGGTGGATCGCTGAAAACTTCTGCTGTATCGTCAAAGGAAAGAGGAGTTGATGGTCCGGGGGTAGAAACAGGAATGAATTGTGATTTTTCGGTGGTGGGGGCACAATATTACCCCCTCCATTTATTTATTCAACAAAAAAACAGTAACCCATTGGCGACATCGGTACTGCGCCTCTTCACAAAAGAAAAATATCATACAAAATATAAGCACGAGCCCTTTTCAGGGCTTATTTGTAAATTCTGTTCGTAACAGCTAGTCTATACGATTAAAGTGTCCGAAGGTTCGTCAATAGTCGTTCAGTGCACATATTATTTATTATAATGATTGTATAATATACTCTACGACTGATTATAATGTTTGAATAAGTTGAAAAGTTTATATTGTCACGTGTCATGGCTGCGAGAGGAATGAATGAAAACGCTGGAAATTAATTAGCAATTTATTCATTACTGATTAGTTCATTATTCAATGTGCAAGTCACTGAACACCATTGAACTTAACGCTATTCTTTAAATTACACTATTTCGTAATTTATCACTCGTAAATAGGCATTTTATTATCGTTTTATACTTTATTTTACATTCACTAGAACATTCCATCCAATTCCGCACGTATTAATCGCTCGGTTATATTTCGCTACTTAAGTAAGAACTTTGCTAGATTAATCCTCTGCCGCGCGCCACCGAGGCCGTCGCGGCCCGGGGCTGGCCTTTGCTTTATTTTCGCTGTCAAACAACAACTCACTACTCCCGCGCGCGTTCTTATTTATATCTGACAAATGGTGGTTCTTTGAATTTTATGGGTTCTTCTAGTGCTGACGAGAAGATTCTCGTGGCTTCTACGTTTTTATAGATGTTTCAGATGCCTCCCGAAATCCGTAAATCACGTTAGGCCGTTCTGGATTTTTCGATAGTGTTGTGACAAGTTACGGAGTGCATAATTCTTTTTAGCATCTCGGTGTTATATTATATCTTATCATTTCAATTTTATTTTTGTAAGACGAGTTGATTTTAAGTCATTTCCGCATAAAACTCCTTAAATTTAACAGTACGTCAGTCATTATTAGCTTTATCCACATGATAAAACTGCATTCTGCAGCCTTTTCACCGATCCCCATTACTTAATCGATAATATTTTGTGAAATATAAGCATGCACACCAAACGAAAAAAAAATATACGAGTTGAAGCATTAAAGACGTGGTTCGACAGAAAAATACTTAAAATAAGTTGATTGCAAAGAGTTTGCAAATGAAAATCTATAAATAATGAAAAATAAGTCATTAAAAGGATACAAATTTAAAAAATTCTATTTCTAGGGCTTGTTATGCGACATTCAGTTTCCAAAAATATTAAATCTCTAATTTCAGGAAAAGACTTGTGGAAATGGTTTGGTTATTCTTCTGTAGAGCTTTTCCGGGTCGCAGTAAACAAGATATGATAGCCAATATTATAGTCCAAGTCCGTTGAACGGATATGGTAAGAAATTAAGAAAAAAGAGCTACTCTATCTCGCTGTCTGTATGTATGTTTGCTATAGCTGAAAGTCCGCTATAAGTAAGTTTTCCAAATGCGCTTGATTAAAAATTACAAAAAAGTTAATTCACCTGTGTTTATTGTAGATAATACGTTTGTATCAGATATAATGAACGTTATTATTGAAATATTATTGAAATATATAAATAAATTTATTTATAATTAATAATATTAGCATAAAATTATTTTGCTTTTTTTGAAGAAAATAAATAAATAATTTACGAGCGAAGTATGCAGGCTGTAGTCGTGGATATTTAATATTTATTAATGTCGGCAAAACCTACAGTAATTTTTCCATTACTATGTAAGGCCCACTGGCTAAAATTTGTTTAAACTAACAGTGAATTATTAACAAAATTTGTTATGAAAATGTACGGGGATATGTAAAAAATATTTTTTTACTGTCCATCTATCTCTAAAAATGCACTTTGCACTTTATACGTGCACTTTTGCCCTACACTTTAAAAAGATACGTCGAGGTAGGAAAGGCTTATGTTTGGGGAAACTTAAATTTAAAAAAGTTCTAATAAGCAAATCTTGCTTGAAATCATTATAACATTAACAGATCGGTCTAAAGATTTTTTCCGTTAAATAAAGGTTCATTAATAAAGTGTATAATTATGTGTCTCTGACATTAATGCCTCGTTACGGAGTAACTTTACTGGTTTCGGAAAACGATTTTTTATAATTTTAAATTATGCGGCACACCGATGTGTACCTTTACCGGTTCAGTGAATAGGTATCGCGTGCTCTCTAAAATATACTCACATGGAGAAAATCACATTTTCCATAAGCTCGTAAACACACTCACTGCCTTTGTGTATTCACAATACTCTATTGTGCCTCTGCGCTGTTTGTAGTTGCTATCGGCAAATTCAAATGCTTTCTATTGATGTAAAGAAACTAGCGATCTGTGCCCGGCTTTGGCCGGTAATCACGAAGGGGTTGGGGCTGGTTAGAGGCCTTTTTTGCGGAGCCTATTGCGATTAAACCGATTGAAAGGCATGCAGTTTTTGGAGAGAGATTTGTTAGTGTGCGATCACTATTTTGTGAACCATCATACATATATCACGATGAAGTTTGATCCTTCCAACCTCCTTTTCCGGGAAAGTAATATAAAGTCGTAATGAATGTAATGGTAGAATATGATTGATAAGCAAATAAGACGGCACAGAATTAGCAAAAATAACTATTAAGCGTGCGTGATATGTGCCATGGCCGAGGAAAGAATAGCGAAGTGGCGGCGCGGCTTAAGCGCCGAACCCATTCGCGCTCTTGGCCAGTTCGTTCGTGAGATTGGTCGACCACCATAAGTTTTATGAATAAAGAAAATAATTTTCAGTTACTTGCCGTATAATATCAAAGAATTTCTTAATGTAATCTTCTTCCATCTCGGCTTCCAGTTGTTCTTCCTTCCTTTGATTTTTTTTTTGTTTACCTAGAATGTCAAACATCAAACATGTCTCTAAAATTAATGGCATGTTTGGAAAGCTGCGTAAATACGGTAAAAGTTTTATATTATTTCACTCCAGTTTAATAATCTTCGATAACAAGTAGCTTTCAGTAAATAAATAAACGTGCCTCGAAACTCACTTGCGTGTTGATTCTCGTCGTCTACCAACCATGTCAAGAATAGCTACTAGTACACTGATACCCTCTGTGTTTTATATACAATCGTATTAAAAGTGAAAAATTATGAAACGTTCCCTTCGTTTCGATGATGAGATATGGACCCATGAATGATCGTGTGTTTGCTCGTTATTAGTATAAGGCAGTTACATTAATATTGCATAGGTTCTTTTGGTTTTACATACATTGGTGTACATGTTCAGTTGTATAATAATTTAAAATATGAATTTCGTGGGAAGGCGGCGTATTTCCTTTACGCAGGCCTTAAATATGCAAATATAGGTATATCGTTTATATCGATCAAAAGGAATGTGATTGTATAAAGAATAGGATTACATTAATTTTTATAAATAAAGATAACAATCTTCCATTAGAAGCTGCCTTGCACTGGATCTCTCTATTTCAGTCATTCCATCTCCAGACTTCTCGTTATCTTAAAACGATTATCTCTTTCTTCTACAGTTTCATTGTCTTTTCTTTGTTTATTTCGCTGACAATTGGAATACAATCTTTTTTCTCATTCCCTTGTTCTTGCCGTGCTCTCAATTAATGTTTATAATTTTATTTTCTCAATTGAATCATTTTGATGGAGTAAATTTATTTTCACTTCAAAAATATAATTTTATTAAATTGCTAAAAATATTTTGTACTTATATTACCATTACCTGTTTACTGTTTAAAAAATAAAATAAATCAATTATATTTGAAATAATTTTTAAATATTTGAGGGTAGAAAGCCAAAAAGGCGTTAATGATTATACAGGAGAGCAAAATAAAGTTTTGTCAATCTGATTTTATTTTATTTATTTATTTAGTTATCTTCATCTTGTTACATGACATAGGAGATGGAGCCGCTCATCTCACTAGGAAGAACCTGTGCTGAGATGAGCAGCTGAACAATATAGTGAGAACAAAAAATAATAAAGATATACAACAAAATACTAAATAACTATAAGATTAATTATTTAATTAATTGAGTTTATAAATATAAAATGTGGATAATAAGAACAGTATATATTGTGTAATACAAAAACAATAAAGAAAGTAAAGTTAAGTAATATATATAAAAAATCATATGCATGGATAGTAACAAAATATATATATATATATATATATACTTTATATCTAAAATATATATATAATAGCACAATTAAAAAGTATACCTATATAAGAAAATTAAATGAATGTTTGTGTATATTAAATAGTGATAAGAAATGAAATCTAATGAGCAATAAATTATGACCTGTTTTCGGCAATTGGGTATTTGTGCAAATGTAAGTGACAATAATGTCTTCTCGAATAGTGTTGTGTAAAAAGTTAAGAGTAGGGTGTCCACACTGACTGACTGTGATTGTCAATGTTTTTTTTTTATTATTAAACGATTATCATATATTTTTTGGATTAACAAATATGGAAACCGTTAAAGAAACTTTGACCAAATCAGATTGACAGAACTTTCATTTGCTCTGCTGTAAAGTTCTAAATAAAGACTAACGCCCTTTTGACTTTCTACGATACCGCCGGTGTCGAACTATTATTCAAATCGTTATTTTTTCTTTGTTTAAACAAAAATTTGGCGCCTTTTACAATTTTATTAAAAAAAAACAATATGTCTTGTGTTAAAAAATTGTGTTACAAGTCATTTTATAATAAAACATAAAATTTATTTTATACGTCATTTATTTACTTCGCATTTACATTTTAATAAGCTTTCAATAATATTCTTCAATAGAGACGTTATTTATTTAAATCGTCTCCAACAATCATTATTAAATAGCGCTTAGTAGAATATCGGAGATTTAAAAAACCTTTATCGTAGAAATTAAACTAAATAATGATATTACGTAAAAACTAACTACAACATTACTTCCCTAAATTACATATGAAATTCAAGGTAACCTTTTCTTCCCTTAATGATGTTTTTTCACGCACTCACTGATATACAGTACGTTAATTGGAATACTGAAATAGTAATAAAATGTATAATAAAATAATATAAACCCATCTCTGTCATTTTAGGATGTACCTTTACCGAAGCATAATCTTCCCACAATAATTATACAATCGCGTTCCAATTATTAGAACTGTGAGTTGTAACCCATAAAAACCAAGTTTTTCATTTGTATTATTTCTTATTTGACTTTTTTTTTTTATACATGATATCAAAACATTCCTCTTGCTTTAAGTTCACGTGGAAAATTTATTCCATATTATTATCCTTAAAACTTATAGAATATTGAAAACGTAATAATTGGTATAGGGAGGCATGGCGTCGGCGAAACCTTTTGATCGGACCCATGGCTCGAGTCAGACTAGTTGAAACAGGTTTCGCGCCTTCTCCACGCGTCGGGCTCCTTTCTCATTTGTATGGTTTCCAATTTGAAAAAACCGTCAAAACCGAAAAATCCAAAATTATACTTTAATTAATTTTTTTTAAACGAAAATTTGTTAGATCATTTTTATCGTCGCCACGAGTCTGCCTGCAAATTTAACCTGTCAAAAAAGGAAAATATTTTTGACACGATAAGTCGCTAAATATATTTAATAATAATTAACGGTGAGGTATATAAAAGATCGCCTAATGTGACTGCTGGAAGGGTCGATTTTTTTGCTCTTTTCGTCATTCACACGTATAAATATAATTTGTTTATTTTATGGAAGTAGTCAATAAAAACTAGTGGCATAATTTGGATATTTTAGAAAAGTGGTAACATCCAACAACTACCTTTTGTGCGAAAGTTTCTGGTCAATTTTGGGTATATGTGTTCCCGACTTCTCTGGCTAACGTAATGGCCGAATACCATTACGGGGTCCGTCATTAAGGGTTATTTTGCTGATGCTACGTGTAAGTGTTAATATTATGTTGAATTGCTGGATATACCGTGTCGAAAACAGCGTATGTATATGTATGTGTTGTGGTATATGTCCTTGTCGAAAATATGGTATTGTGTTATTTAACGTAATCATTGTTGAATAATGTTGCGGTTTGATAAATATTGCGTATTTAATAAAGTTGAAAAAAAATCCTTTGTTAGCTTCAAAGAGTTTGATTGTAATTAAAAACTATATATCTACTTGTATTTACCTCGTTCTTTCAAATTTAACCTTCCAAAACTTTCGGTTTCTTTCTCAGAACATCGAAAGAATTTCGCGATCCGTACCAATTACCGTTTACAAATCTTTCTTCGGAAGTTCACCGGAATTCTCATCAAAATTCACCCAACTACGAAGTCCACAACAACAGATTAGTATAAATCCAAAGAAAGTTCCTTAAATCTCTTATAAAAGTATATCAGCAAGGCGGCAGCGATTCGCGTGGAACTCGCAAGGTGACAAAAAAGTCGAAAGTTTTACCAAATCTCTTCTAAAAAAAAATATACATCACGAATATAATTAATGTAGATATAAAAGTTAATAATTACTTGGAGGTCCTCTCTTTAACTTCAGCAATATATTTACATATCCCTGTCCGATCACTGCGATCAACAACACAATTTTTACAGTATCATTGAACAAAAGACTATTTCTGTTTCCTACTTACAATTCATAATCTATTCGAAAATTTATTACATACTAGCCATATCGAACACCACAAAATGAAATCTTTTACCACCATTACATAAATTGGGTGAACAATATGAACTATGTTACCTCTACGGGATTTTAATATTTAAATACTTTAATTTAGAGATAACAAAATATAATTAAACTCGGATAGAGATAACATAGTTTATATTTTTTACATAATTTAATGATCATTTTGAATAATTTCTACAACGTAAACGCCGAATCTATCAAAAGTTTACCATATACCATCTATGTATATACATACTTAGGCCGTGAATTTAGGCTGTGAGAACATTGTCATTTAGCGTCTTGGTAGCGTTAGTGAGGGGCATTGTTACAAAGAAAATATGTTTCATGATAAAACGTAATATTACAAAAAATAGGTGTATTAAATTGTTCCTGGCAGGTAGGTACCTACTTTGTGCGCCAACGTCCTCTGCACAATTCAGCCCAGCTGCGCACTCTAAACTATCCCCGTCTAAGCCCGGTACAACATCCGCCTTAATTGAATTTGGCGAATTGAATTGAGTCCTTGATTTATGTACGTACACGAAGTACATTACCGTCATCAGCCGCTGATACTGCGAATACATTATCGATCCGCTGCACGAATGCAGCGAACGCTTACTCAAAATTTTTGTCCTTTTTTACCGTGCTACTCAAATTCATTGATCGGTTTAAGCACATCTATCAAACATCCCATAACATAGTCAGAATTTTTAAATATAAAAAAAGTCATATTTTTTTAACCACGCTTATATTAGCTATCTAGTCTGTTTGTCCGTTTGTCTGTTTATCTAGATGGAAATTTATAATCGATATTTCATCCTCTTTCCAATGTCTTGTCGAGCTGAAATTTGGAAATCAGATTCACTGATTAATCAATTCTTCTTCAACGGCCCTACAACTCACATCGATCCTTGGCCTCCATCATTCTTCGCCTCCAACTCCTCCTGTCTCCCGCTGCTGTCCTCCAGTTTGTTACAAGCAGTATTTGGTTTTTAATCGTCAATTAATTCATCATAAATAAGTTATCAAAAGTTGATATAGGAAATTAGTAAATGAGCTCGCCAAAAAAAGATGTCGCTACTTTCCTACCAAAGTGATTTTCTATGAAGTTTTATACTTCGCAAGTGCTTTCAGACAAAATAAGTTGGAAACTATGGAAAAACCAAAGTGATTTTGTTCGATTGGGAAATATTAAAACTAAATGTAGAAAATTATATTACATAATTTTTTTTAAGCACGCTTATATTAAAATATACTGTAATGTAGGAGTGGGCACTTTCATTCTATCTATATCAGTATCAAAAGCGCTAACCTTTTATTTTGAGAGTGAAGCAAGAAAAACTTTTCCGAAATTTTATTTATGTTCTTAAATATCATATATATTTTTAATATAAGATTGTTTTTTATATTTTTTTAATTTTTATTATTACTTTATTGATTAATTTAAGGATCTTTGGTTTCTAAAGATCTTAAATATAATTTTTTCTTAATATACCTATTTTATTTTAAAATACTCAATTGGAAAGGTATACAAAAAATATTTGGTTACAACCGGAACTTTTCCTTTCCGCGTAACAGCGATACCAACTTAGCCACGATAAATTTGAATCGTACATGTTTGTCGACCTGTATAAATTGTCAAAGTATTGTTTATTGTTTTCTATGGATATATTATATCTGTATACCTTTATAACTGATTTATTTTATCTTTTTAAAATAAAGAGCAAGATATAGGTAATGTGAAATGTGTTTCCATTGAGAAATAAATAATATTTTGTGTGTTTACGTGTGTTAATGACCCTGATAGATAATCTTAGTGTGAAATGAAGTAGGTACAATATAAAAACATTTAATGACAATAATTAGAATTAAATGATAAGGAATTAGTTTAATTTGTGAGAAATTAGAAAAAAATAAGATAGTTAAGTTAAAATATAAATGAACTAGTTATAAAAGATAAATTAATCGCGCAAGTGCGATTTAAGGTTAACCAAATCTTTCAGGTGACTCGCAACGATCCTTGGTGTCATAATAATTGATACACGTTTTAAAAAAATGCCTTAAGTGTCAATACTTTTTCAAGTAATAATTAATAACAAGTTCAAAACCGCTCTTTTATTAATAAAAAATATAATGAAATCATTTAAATTGTTTTTTATAATCTTGTTTGTCTCAGCTTTCTTAGAATTTTCTTTTATGTTGTACTGAACTGTATGAACTGTAAAAAAACTATCCTTTTGAAATGTAGGCGACGATGGTTGTGTGATTTATTTTATTCAAAATTTTTGGTTTCCCAAAAGACTTCTCAGGAATTGTTCCGATGTTGAATCGAATATCCTGTTCCAGATCCCAGCGGATTCCGAAGTCACATAAGTAATATTTGTTGTTTTAATTTTGCTACCTTCAACCTTTTTTAGCCGACAAATTTACTTCATATATGTAGTGTACATAATTTTATATAACTGTTTAAAATACTATAATAGCGACGGCTTTATGCGGCCGAAGATAAGGCTTGGGGTTGTTTCTTTCAAAGCTCCGCATGCAAATTCGCTGCCATGAAAAACCTCAAAATCTCCAAAATATTTTTTGGTCTCGTTTTACATTAAAGTATATTTCGCTCCACATATATATTTAAATGTTTCTGTATTTATTGTACCGCACCTTTTGGCAAAAATAAATATTTTTTACGGAATTCATTGTAGTTTTTCGTTAAAAAGAATTTGATACCATCATATTCGTGTTTAGTAGTATTCTTGTACGCAAATAAAATTAAATAATTCGCAAATTAGGAACGTTACCTGTCTGCAAATAAGAAACACGCAAAGCCTACGTGATCTCCTTACTTTGTAGCAATTTCTTACGCTCTTCATTACACGCATCCACGTTGTGCTTTCTTTTAATATCCGTCGCCCTTCAGGAATAATTGATGCCGCTGCTTGGAGCTTCCGTAATTGAGATGAAATGCGTCTCCCGTTTTGCGGGTAGCGAACGTACCACCACTTTCCGAGGTGCAAGATATTATAATCGGCCGTATTCTGAAAATAACTACAATGTTATTCCCACACAACAATGAATCCGTACATCTGTTATTTACAATTTAAATCAACGTCTAAGTGATTGATCTAATTTTGTGGGGATCGTGGCTGTGGGAGGCAAATGAAATACTTTAAATTAATTAAAAATTAATTTAATATAATTAATAAAAATTTACTTTGTTTTCACTACTTATGTATTGAAAATATCAACATGCTTCAGGGTCAATGGTCCCTTCGTTAATCAAAAAATCATAAATCGAAGTATGGACAATAAAAATATACAAAAGAATATATTGGAAATGAATAATAATAAAGTACCCTGTTTATTACTTATCAATCCTGAATTGTCACACTGATACACGTTGCTTGAATCGTTCAGGCTTACACGAGATAACTTCTTGCTTACCGATAGGTAGGTACTCTCGAATTTTATCGCCGGTCGATTATTCTTGATACGCTATGTCAGTGACATTCACTAGTTTTACTTTCTATGGCGTTAGCCCGCTGTCAAAGATAACTGACTCGCGCGCGTGCTTGCATCGCTTTTTTTTTTTTACATAAATGTTGGTTTCGCGAATGTTTACGGTTACTTAGAGAATAGGGTATTTGATTCAAAATTCATTTGAAATGTTCGAGAAAGTTCTATAATGCGTAGTTACCATAGTTTTTAGACTCTTTCAAGATTTATTTTTTTCCTAGAATTGCAAATTCACAATATACTTATAAAGTAGATTTCATTACTATTGTGTTTTTATGTCTTCAAATAACCTAGGACTCAATTTTGATGTTGGAGCATATTGCATTTGTACGTGGTGCACGGGCGGACAGACCCGGCAGTAGAATTTCGTAATCGGGTCATAAATTGTGCAACAGTACGACAAAAGGTTGCTTCTGCTGCTTGTTGTGTTCCTAAATCATTTTTACCAGCTCTGTATCTCCTGAAACATATTCCGTGAATATGCAAGGATGGGCGGTACCATCCTGGAACATTAACAATTTATTCCACCGTTTGAGTAAATCGTAGTTTGAATGCGGCCGCTCAGGGGATTAGTAGTTGTAAAAGTTAGACCGTTTTTTAAATTTGTGTCTAACTATTATCTTTTTTTTAATACAGACACTAACAAAATAATGGGTATATGATGCATAAAGATAATATGTTATTAATTAAGACTCCAAAATCCCATTATCTTAGCTAAACTGGCAATGGGCAGGACACGTTACAAGACAGGATACTACAAGATGGCCTCCCAGAGTTCTGAAATGGAGACCTTGGGAAAATAAAAGAGGCATCGGAAGACCTCAAAAGAGATGGGCCGATGATATTGTCGCTGTGGGGGGAAAGAAATGGCTACAATTAGCCAACAATAGGGAAGAATAGAAAAATAAGGAAGAGGTCTATATCCAGCAGTGGAAAGACGAAGGCTGATAAGAAGAAGAAGAAGAATCCCATTTTTACAATCGCAAGTGTCTTCGACCTGCTCTAGCATAAACACGCATTTGCATATTTTAGAATAATAATGTAATGTGAACATGTAAAAATATAGAATATGTAACTAAATAATTGGTTTTGGTATTGCATATGTAAATTTTAGAGTATGAATGTAATGCGAACATATAAAAATATGTAATTAAATATTTAGTTAACGTGTTCTATGGGTTTAGGTTCAAGAAAATGTATGTTGTGTAGGAGTGAGATTTTGAATGATGATAGGATGTCTTCAAGTATATCACCATCGACATTACGGTCAGCACAATATGCATTGTAGGTAGAGTCCATTCACTTTAGGAAAGCCTCTTGCATTAGTGTGAGTAACAGTACGTTTACAAAATCTCGTAACATTCTTTTTTTAATAAATGACGGACGCAAAAAATAAATAAAAATATTATTTTTGTAATGTTCTAAGTTTTTCACGGCCGTTCAGAATCTTCTGTGTATAGTTTTCTGGAATATTCTGCTGACGTTTCGCATCAGCCATCAGCACATCAGCCCTGAAACGTCGGCCGGAGAGGTCACATATACACGGCAGAAAACTACACAGAAAATATTATAAGTAATAAATAAGTAAGTAATATAAAAAAACTCATTCCGTTTTCAAAATAAATATGATTTCAAAATTGTTATTAAATAATACGAAAACATTGAGTACAAGCTTTTTTAAATACTAAACCTACTCTAAATTAATTTTTTTTTAATATTTCACTTTATTGAAAATTGAAATTATTAAGTGAATCCATTACCTGCCATATCGCACATATCATTGGTATTAATCATTAATCCAAATATATTATTCTCTACGTAACACTGTCCGTTACCAACGCTACCAGAATGCTCCATTAATAATGTGATCTAATAAAACTATGAGGTACAAGAAGCGAAAAAAAAAATCTCTTTTTAATAATGTCCATCACTAACATTATCAAGACGCTACTCTAGGTAGCGCTGTTCTCTCAGCATTAAATAGCGGCCGAAATATATAACAAAAGCACTTTATTTTTGATGGGTTATATAGGTACAATTGTAGTTGAATGATTTAAAAATCTAAAATTAATTTTAATCAATAAGATAATCTATTGTCGTCTGTATCGGACTTCGAATCCTCATCTAAATTTATATTAAATTGATTTAAATCTGTGGTCACAGTATCGTGATCTTGCAGTCACCGTATTTTTTAGATAAAAATATTAAACAAAGAAACGACCGCTCCGCGTGACTGCCAGGGTGTTACTGAGTTGTCGAATGGAATAGCTTTAAAAAAGAAATGCCACTACACAATTTACGTGTTACAGAGGGTATTACTCACACTAATGCAAGTGGCTTACCTAAAGTGAATGGACTCTACTACACATTCTTGTGATGGGAGAAAAATAACCAACATTATTAGAGTGCTGGATTATTCTAAAGAATTTCGGATTTCTTATACGGGGTTTTACATGCAAATTTATATCAGATAAAGAAAGCGAATCAATAACTCTACTGAAAATATTATGTACACGTGGCTTACGACCTGTCATGGCTGGCTTAAGTGTTCTTTACACAATGCAACGTTCACGATTCCTACCCAAAAACAACCACATATCTATCAATTTTTTAGAAGGTTGCATTTAATGTCAAAATATCTCAGCAACCACCGAACCGATCAACTTAAAATTTCTAGTGGTTATTCTATACATAATTATGTAGTCTTTGTTATAGGATTTTTTTTATGTGACTTAAGAAATCCGAATTTTTCCCTAAAAAACGCTATTTTAAATTCAAACGCCCCCCATTTTATCAATAATTGATATTTTCAATTATAATGTAAATTTTAATTATTTTGTTTTTATTTATTATGATGATTACAAATGAAATGGGAGTGGTTAACGCGTAGGATCTTTTTTCGGCAGTCGACAGAATGCAAGAATTTTCCACCAATGTTGAATATTTTATACCTAATAAAAAAATAAACATATTCTTAAAAGTGTATACTTTCATGTAGAAATGATACCAATACCATAATTCATATAAGTTTCCTTAAAAAAATTAACAAAAATTGCATTTTTTCGCGCTTCATAGATAGGTATTAAATATAAAATATATATCATAAATATATAATTTAGTTGAGTTACATTGCTTTAATCATATAGATTTTTTTTTAAATCTGAAGTCGCTTTAATTCTTTGTTAAGGATCCAGACCTCCATGATGCTGCAGCCCTACTATAAAAATGCTGTCACATTGCAGTCGTCGCTTACGCCATGTCTCTGGAGAGGAATGAAACCATAACATTGCCTCTGGTAAACCTTGTGGAACCGTTGCAATAATGCTCCAATCCGAGCGGTATTCTCAAGTATGTTTTGTATTCGTAGACGGTTCTAAATCTCTCAGGGTTGAGATTATTTAAATCGAGATTAAAATCAAGTGATTTTTTTTTAAATCAATGATTTAAATCCATACTTTTTTACTGCAACCAAATCACCCAAAAAGTGTCATGAAACTTCCCCCGAAAAAGTCTCGATGAAAAAAGCTCTGTAAATATCTCTACGCTAGAGTGCACCGTTCGAGAGCTTTTTTCAGCGTCTTATAAAAAAACTTATTTTTTAATATTATTAATATTTAAAGCATTAACTTTGTGGTTAGACATAATAACAGAATGTTAGTAAACTTAGTAAAAACCACTACCAGATTTACGGTCTACCGGTTTCGAGACGTACCCGTCTCTTCGTCAGGACCAACACTACACTACTACATTCACAACACTATATACCCCAACCATAGTATTGTAAAACTATCACCACTATTGTTCACATGCGTGTTAATCTTGTCAGAGAAATTGAACTACTGAACAATTCAGGGATCTAACGATCTAAGTGTTTTTGGTAGTGGTTTTTACTAAGTTTACTAACATTCTGTTACTTATTTATTAATTAAGATAAATTAAGACTCACAAAGACGATGCTGTTTATATGACATACGTGTATGCAAGTTTTTTTAGGATGGCCCAGGGCTTATATTGGTTCGCATCTTTGCTAAGCCCTGGTTTATGTATAATATATATTTATAGCATCTTTTTGGCGCTCTACGGAGATGCGTACGTAGCAACATGCGGTGAACTACCGGTTCGGGTTTGGTGGCCCGGGGTTCAGGTCCCATCTCCGGCCACTTAATTTTGTTTTTTTAGCCGTGAATTCGAACGAAGTTACGGACGTTACACAAAGTTACGGGGACAGGTGGACGGACGGGTGGACAGACAACGAAATTATTATGTTTGATAAATAAAGATAGATAAATATGTTACAAATTATATATAATTTCAGACTCGCAAAATTTTTATTTAGATTTTTCTCATATTTTACATGGATAGGTATATTTACAATAACTTTTCATTCGTGCTACTTTCTTTCTAAAAGCAAGTAGAGAGTGTTAGCCGGTTGTGTATGGCACACGTGCAAAATGTGTAGATAAGGAGAAAATATTTGAATATTTTTCTACGTAAACACATCAATATTTTACCCGAAGTTTTTTTTAAAAGCACTGTACACGGGTATTATATACACGCAAAATGTACCTATTCCATACTGTTTTTTTAGAGGGATAGGAACGACCGTATTATGTAAACGAGAGACGCATAAGATACAATAAGCCGGGGGTTTTCACGTTAAACATTCGACTATATACAGATGTCTCACAGCTAGTAGCAAAAACTTTGCAGGTGGATTCCTGCCTTGATAATGAGTTCAAGCAACCATTATCAATAGTTACAGAGATATGCAATCTCAGTGTTTGAATTTTTTTCAATATTTCTGACTTCTTTTTTGCAAAAAGTTGAACTGAAAAGTAAAACTTGAAATGTAACTTATATCGATTATAAAAATTTCATTCGCTTTAATACAAGTCGAAATGATAAAAGTTGAAAAAATTGAAATTATGAATTTTTATAGTTTTATTTGAGTTGTATTGGAACGAATAAAATTTTCATAACCGATATAAATTACTGTAATGATCAATTTTTTGCAAAAAAGTTAGAATTATTGAAAAAATGCAAACTTTGGTATTGCACATCTCCATAACTATTGATGTTAGGTCGTGATTGCCCTATCGACTCATTATCAAGGCAGAAATCTACCTGACTTTTTGCTACCAGCTTTGAGCTGTATCAGTATAACACATTTTCAAAGAAGCATTTCAGGAGCAGCAAATTTATTATTAATTACAATTTGACAATTACATAAAGTTCGTTCATCTTATATTGAAAGGGTTCAACACAATTTTTTCAAGGGTTATAAGTTTTTAACTACGCGTTGAATCCACTGAACAAACCAATTATGATTTATAAATTAGTTTTCTGAATTTAATTAACTTTTCGCGTAGAAGAACTTCGAGTGATTTAAAGTTTTTTTTTTCAAATAAGTACATGGCTGGACGATTTAATTGATTTGATTTCGTACCTTGGCTCCACTCGAAGTACTGGATTACTAGAGCGTTGTATACAGATGGTGATAACGATTATTCTTTATTTTATTTGTATGTAGATTGCCTTCAGAAAAACCAGATATATTCTCAATGTCAGATAAAAAAATATTTTTTCACAATATTTTTTATTATTGAAGTTTGCTCTCCTTGATATTTTTCAGAATATTATTGCAAGACGGTTATTCAATTTTAATGACTAAACTTCCGAGCGCGATCCAAATATGTAATTCTAATTTCGCCGCCTACTAAATTTATGGTTGTTGATTTTGTAACATACAGACTCCAGTCAAAAAAATCTTCACAAATGTGTTCGGCGACATAATCGTGAATACGTGGGTGGCGTATCCATCTTTTAAAGTTTTTAAAACATTAGTTTCGATGTTTAGGCACACGCCACAGTGTTTCGAAGTTGACTGAGCGCAACAATTCCTGCAATTATGTAACCCTCTCAGCTGGAGCGCGGAAAGTGGACGTTCTGATTAAATCTTACATCTATCCTAAATCTATTTGCACCTCCAACATCCATCTACGTCTTTTATTTTCTGAGATATGAGCGTCTGACCTATTTTTGTTCATAAACCCCATTTTCACAATTTATAATTATGTACAGGCAAAGAAAACGCTAAAAGTGTCTAGGTTGATTTGTTTAATACATTATCCTCTTTATTAAAATGGCGAAATAATACATAGGGTATAAAAGCAAAAACATCAAAAAAATGTTTTGAATGCAGTCCCTGAGGATTATTAATTAAGAATATACTGAATTATACATAGTGTGTATCTATCTCTTCCAACATCATGTTTCCTTTATATTTATAGGCTATATTTCCTATAAAATTTCGAATTTGATACATTCTAAATTAATAATCCTCGATGACTGGATTCAATTTTTTTTGGATATCGCTTGCTGCTTTTGCTTTTATACCCCACATATTTAATTTATTATACTAATGAAATGGAATAAAGATTTTGTTTTAACCGAAAAGGAACACCAAAGATTCAAATTCCTTTTATTAAAATTCACCAGTCAGGTAATATTATACTGAGCACATATTACGTGGATTGCAGATATGTGGGGCAGATCTTCTGAACCGTAATTTTTACATCAAACGCCATCGAAGCGACGTGAACCCACCCGTTACGTGCACAGCCATGTTTTTCCGCTAACATTTCTGATGTAGTAAATATAATATATATTTTCCTTAATAATTATATTAAGAATTGAAAAATTCTCCCGCTTTCAAAAATTGCGTCGGCATTCTTCACAGGCATTCGACTAGGAAAAATATCGTCTTTTGAGTGATTTAAGAAAAATTCCGCTTTACATATTTTTTAGAAATCGTTGTGATATTTATTCTTCACGAAGTCATTTCCCAAACCATATTAAAGTCGAAGAGTCGAAAAATATTTTTCAGAAATTTTTAGGCTCGAGAGGTTTGAGGAACGATTTAAGTTTCGAAGGCCGGCTTCGTATTTTTGCAAATGTCATCATCCACGGGGTATTAAAATTTCCAGAGATAAACTAAACCCGTACTCTAGGAAAGGGGTCACAGCGGAAGAATGTCACCCCTCGCGTACTTTTAACATATATTTATATAGCAGCTTAACTATTTATTCTTGCAAAATTAAATACTCTTGTTAAAATAATGCAGCGGCACTGGGACAACGATGTCACGCGATGGCGCTCAGTCAACCGGAACCGCAGACTGTTACGCACGCAATCCGGGGTCACTCATCTGTGACCGCGTTATCTTTCGAGAGAATTCTACGCCTTTCTATTTCATTGTAACAGACTATGTAAAATAATCTGGAACGTTCCACGTGTTTCTCGTTACCGCTAGAATAAACCTTTCGATTTTTTCCTTTATAAGGAGTCATGCGACGCGGGCTCAGGTAATTTAGGCTGTGACGTTAACAAGGCGACATCTCCGTGATACTAACGAGCGAACCAGTGTTTCGTGATATTGCAACACGAGCGAACATTGAACGGAGTTTATCAGAAGTGATCTCATCAATATAGAGAGAGTTAATTATTGCGAATTAAGGGACAATTCAATAATAAGTTTGGAATATTCGGAAGACATTTGGCGACTTAAATTACGAACGGTAGGTACTATAATTTTACTCGTTTCCATGACATTCTTTGGTAATAAATTAAACTAAATTAAGTTCAAATGTTTTCATTCACGTCCGGTGACAATAAGAATAATTTTAACCTTGTTACTTCTGCGTGAGTTAAATAATATTTAATATTTATTTCAGTACTTGAGTTTCGAGAGAAACAGAATCTCTGTCAGTCAATAGAAAATATTGGATTCACAATCCAAGATTATCTATCTATTGACTTATTTGAACGCTGGAATAAATGCAATAGCGATTCTCATTGCTTTCATCGCATTTAATTCGCTTATTGAAATATGCATATTGCATTATACATCGCTGCCTTTGACTTCCGGCGCATATGCGCCGCCGAGCGCCGGGTGGTTTCATTGTTTCCCTGCAAAAATAATACGAGTGAATCGAACGTACCGACTTGGATTCGTGTGATCGGGCACTTTGAGCTTTTCAAAAGAGTCGCAGGTCTGTATTTTTATTTTTCTTCGTTTTATTACTCCTCACTGTCTCCACTTCTATTGGATTCCACCGAATGCAATCGTGTTTAAGCGCGCCCGGACAGAAGAATTATTTTCAATTGGTTTGAACCGGTTAAAGTTTTACGAGTTTCGGTGGGTTCTTCTTTTCGTTGCTTCTTGTTCTTTGTTACTTTCGACACATTCAAAGTTTTATTTTGGATTTTCGTGAACCGTATCGAAACATATTTTTCATTTATTTAAGGAAACGAATCCCGTAATATTTAATTCGAAATAAATAAATGAAATTAAGAGAGATACATAAAATTTTCAGTTTTATTTTTTGATATTTGTGTATTTCTCTTAATTTCATTTATTTATTTCGTAATATATATCTTATATATATAGGGTATATAATCTAATTGATATAGGATCTATAGTCTATATATATATATATATAGTAGTATATATTACGCAGGTTAAAAATGTTTTTGCGTGAAATTTTATATTTTTGTACATTTTTGCATCATTCGTGAGCCATTACGCACTAATAAATCACACACACACACACACACATTCAAAATTTGACATTTTTTAAATTGTTTAATTTTTTAAGAAAAATATAAACACAAGGTAGCTTAGATATTTTTTAAATGTGAAATTATAAATGTCGTGTAATTTTTCACATGAAATTTTTCCCTTGTATAATTATGCCAGGTAGAAGGATATGTTGAAGGATTATTTGTTCATTTCACTTACGGAGTCCTTTTGTGTACCAGCATTTGTAAGTCTACAATTGCTGTGAGTTATACGTAATATCAAACAGAACAGATCCTTACCAAATTCATTTTGCTGTTCAATACATCGATTGAATATTCCAGAACTTCGTGAATTACATCAATTATTTGTTCGTATGTGTTAGTGGTATTAAATAAAGGAGAAATAAAGAGGGTTGCTTGTATGTGGATGAATTTTTTGTTTCGAAACTCGCGTAAAGGATAATCACAGACCCGATGTAGGTTGTACCGGGATGAGAGATGCATTCCTATTTTTATCACCAAAACTCGGAAACTCTCTGGACAAAGTTTCGTCCGTGGACCAGTACCCTAAGGACCTTACAGTTTCTTGCGAGACAAATAGCGAATTAGAATAAATATGTTACGAGTATTTGTATTCTTGTTCGTTCAGACGACCATTCGCGTAAATTTGCATATTTTTACTTCCTTTCTTTTAACTCGTGGCGTCTGCTTGCTTGTTTTCTTGACGAAAAAACTTTGGATCGATTTTTAACCCTTTTCCCGTGATCCAATCAAGCTGAAACTTTGCAAGTGGACTCGTGGCGACGATCAAGAAGATCTATAAAATTTTTGTTAAAAAATAATAATAATTATAATATAATTTTGTATTTTTCAAATTTTTAATGGTTTTATCATACAAGTTGTATGGAGATTCCGATGCATAAAGTAGATACTAAAGCCGAAAATGAGAAAGGTAGTATTGTAAAAACTTCGTTTTTATGGGTTAGTTTTTTTATGCGCTGAGTTTGATACGAATACTCGATAGGTACTATTCCCAATAATAATAATTTAGAATGTCCACCCGTAACCGTAATCCAACGGCTGACCTCATTCCGTTTTATTATCTGCACTAATATACCTATAAAGGGGTAAAGTTTGTAAGTATGGATGTAGGAGGTAATCTCCGAAACTACTCATCCGATTTAAAAAATTATTTCAACAATATTTAGAATGTACTTTCAGGGTGGACATAGGCTATATATCATCCCGTTAAAATAAAAGGGCTTTTCGTGGTGACCTATTTCACAACTAAAGTTGGCGAAAAAATGGTCAATGAGTTTTTTTACGAACGGTACCTTAAAGGTCAGAGATATTTAAATACTTTCTATGGATAAGTAACTTAAAAAATTCTATAAAAAATCTCCGACCAGATATATCTTTAATAAGGTTAATACACAAATTGATAAAATATGACTAAAAGTTACTAAAAATGTACGCGTACGAAGCCGCGAGCACAACTATTATTAAATAAAATGAAAACATTATTCTTATAACAAAATTAATAAATATGATTTCAATTAATATACATAAAAGTTTATATGTTAGATTGATTTACCAATACAACATTACTAATAATAACTTAATGTAAAATTGAAATTCAAAAATACAAAGTCGGTCAATGTTGACGGTTGGTACTAATATTAAAAGCAAAACAGAACTAACGAGGTACGTTTACTATGAATTATGAACGAAGTTTACATCTTCAGTCAAAGATGAAAAGTAAACGTTTTATAACTTTGCACTTCAGCTCTTAGATGTATTGTATTAAAACCGTGTATTTTAAAATGCAAAATTATGACACGCGGACTCTACTGTAGCGGAAAACTGTATTGTAGCATGTAAAAGTGCTACTTTTCTACCTTGAATCGATTTTCTTACACTTTAATAAGTGAAGGAATTGTTATCTTTCACAGTGAACTACTTCCAAATCAATATTGCGTAACTTTTTCTTCACCTTTTACACAAGATACACAGTGACACAGTTCGACTTTAGGAACAACTTCTTTCAGTTGTACAGGAAATCGGGCAGCAAATGACCCAAAAATGCACTTAAATTGAAGCTCATGTTTAATTGCGAGTCATTTAGTATATTTAGTATATAGTATATAGTATGTTTACATTCATTCAGTATATTTAGTATATAGTAACTTTGATAAGTTTAGCGCGGCGCGAAGTGAGGCGCATGCAGAAGGCCATATTTATTATTCGTATTTACTACACCGATTTATTTGTATTCATACTTCTATTCTCGAATACACATTTTATGGTATTCGTTACATCTCTCATATACATATCGTCGGCCTATTTCTGACCCCATGTCAGCTATTTTCAAATAGTGTTTTATTTCAAATTCCCTGAACCTAAATTACATGTTCTTGCTCTTTAAAAAACTTACCCATAAAAACAAAGTTTTTATTATACTCCCTTTCTCATTAACTAGTTGAAACAGATTTTGGCGCTTAACCTACGCGTTGGACTTCGGTCGGGCGACGCTACAAAAGGGAGTTAAAAAAAATTTCCTAAAATCCAAAATTATACTTTAATCAGGTTCCGTGTCTACCAGACGCGTCGCAGTATTTTCATACAACTTACTCAGTTGTATGAAAAAACCATTAAAATTTTGAAAAATTCAAAAATATACTATAATTATTTTTTTTAACGAAAATTTGATAGATCTTCTTGATCGTCGCCACGAGTCTGCTTGCAAAGTTTCAGCTCGGTTGGATCACGGGAAAAGGGTTAAAAATCGATCCAAAGTTGGATCACGGGAAAAGGATTAAAAATCGATCCAAAGTTGGATCACGGGAAAAGGATTAAAAATCGATCCAAAGTTGGATCTCGGGAAAAGGATTAAAAATCGATCCAAAGTCAAGGAAACAAGCAAGCAGACGCCACGAGTTAAAAGAAAGGAAGTAAAAAGCAAACAATTTTTGCCAGAAAATGATAAAATCGTATTTTTTACAACACGTAGGTATATCGTTCGTGTTCACAGCTAAATCCAATTTCTGGTATGTCAATTTCACTGGTGAGTTCCGTTGTATGTTTTGCAAATAGAGTTATCAAACATAAATTCAGTTTCACCGATAAACACAGGAATTTTCTGCTGCTAAATATTTTTTTCATCCCTCCCCTGAAAAATGTGATAAACTTGGCTTGCATGGTGAAATATTCTGATGGTATGTATCGTTTTGATTCTTTTTAGAGAGCGAAGCGTTGTGTGAGCACTGCATCGTTTGAAGTAGATATTTGCTTATTGAACGTGGCTTTTGTGCGGTGGCAAGGTCGTATGCAGTATTTCGGTTCGCACTGGGTATTGATTGTGTATTATTTAAAGTTGACCAAAGTGTCCTTGCGGGAAAACGTTATCGACAGTAATAAACGGTGACATTAATTGATGGCATAACATTTGATTGATTGCGTTAAAGCAATCTGGGTCTTAATTGAGTCGTTGATCAATTAGGGGTTATGTTATAAAACAATTTTCATTGATTATTAAACTGTTTCTTCAAAAAAAAAATGACTTTGTGATGACGTTATTAATTTAATTTATAAAAATGTACTTTGTTTTCACCACTTATGTATTGACATGTCATATCAACATGTTTTAGGGTCAATAGTCCCTTCAAATTATACAGAATTACAGTTTGATAAATTAGAAATTTTTGAAATAAAAAAAGTGTTATTAGTAATTAAATATTATAGATAACCAAGTTTTTTTTTACAAATAGCTATTTTTAAAATTTGTTTCCATGTTAGAACTTGGTTATTATAAATTTCCCTTATATATATATTTTTATTTTTACCGTACTTCGATTTTTAATTTATTACTATACATTGTATTCTGACAAAGGAACCATTGGCCCCAAAACATCTTTATATATTCAATACGTAATTGGTGAAAACAATGTACATTTTTATTAAATATATATTTATATAAGATCAAAAACCTAAACTATGGGTTAAAGAGTAAAGGTTAGGTATTATTACGGTCGTTGTACATATTTATGTGTCAAATAAAACGGATATCTTATATGAAACGTATATTTACTAAACTCTGTGTCTTATCATTTTCTATTTTCCTGCTCAAATTTCGAGATGATTATGATTATGATTTTTTCGCGTCCATTTTACGGAAATATTTGTTTTTTTACAGTTTCTTTTATAAAAAGTGACCGTAGTGTGCAAATATGAAAGGTTTGCTACAGTATAATAGGCGACGGTCCCAAACATCATCGGGCACTTTCTTATCCCGCTCTATACAAAAAAAAATCTCCTGAAAAAGGAACAAATCATTACATTCAATTTCAAAAACCTAACAAACATCTTATTGTTTGTTTTTAACGTCGAACGATTACTATATAACTATTGTGACGTTCGCCCCATTGTAGAGGGTGTAGTTTGGGGTGAAGCTTTTTTTTTTTGAACAGACGTGTAAATCGAAAGTTTAAAAGAGAAGGCTTTAAGAAAAGTTTTAAAAGCGATTTTACTTTAAGTTCATTTATTAAAAGTCTAATATATTATTTGAGATCTGCTTTTGCAAACTCAAAGCTATGTTTAAAATTTATTTACGTGATTGAATTAAGTTTACGTTTAGTCTAACATATAATTTGGCCAGTAATCGTCTAGTGATAGTAATTTAGGACTCCTCGATGTGACGCGGTTACCCGGTACTTTTGGTAGCGTAGCAGAAGAAATGCCATTGTATTCATACGAGGCGAAACTAACCTAACATTATTAACGCGCAACATGAGCCGGACTCAAAACGACGATCGATTGAACAGACTAACAAAATCGCCTTTCATGGCGGCGCATCCGTCACTTCCTCGCATCCAGTAGCGGCGTCGCGAACATAAATATGTCTACGTAGACTTTTCGCCTGGAACGAAGCCGCCTGGTTACCGAGGTCTCATATTAGCACCTGTGGACGGATTCCACGGCTGAGTGCGGGGTCACGATTACGATGGAATATTCAGATAGATAAATACCACTTGCGAAATACAGCCTAGGGCGCTCTGAGTATAACTTGGTATCCACATAATACAACCGACGGTACATAATAGGAACTTAGCGCTAATATTGCGCAACAACACGCAATATTTATTTTTATTACGTATTTTTTTTAATGCAATAGTATACTGGATCTGCCGGTCATCCAGATTAGATAAATCACGGTCGATTAATACACGGTTATACTTATTAAACACACACACAATACTCAAAATGCAAATTAACGGCTGGGTTCTCCAGAATACATACATACAATGCTTACAACTGGCGCGATCGGTGGTCTTCGGCCTGATTCATCTGTTCATGGTATATAGTGGAAAGAGTAAACATATATTCATAACAACTAGGTGCAACAGAGGCTCGGGGCAAGCCTTGTCTGACATTATCACAGCCCGAGATTCTAAATCGAAATTTTCGATTCTTTCATAAGTCATATTTTATAAGAGTCAAGTTGATTCTGATTTTACTTTTACGTAGATTTTAGGTTACCCTCCTCTACGGAAGGGGGTACAGCCCCAGCGACAACGCTGTACCCGGTAGCTACCACCTGCGTAATTAATAGCTTCCCATGCTAATCTGCAGACCAAGATCAAGCCGAGACTCTATTGCTCCTGCTGGAATCCTCCGAAGTCCTCGCTTCCCGGCGACAAACATATCAGGAAGAAATCCCGCGTCTGATATTAAGGTTTGTATATTATCCCGCGGGGCAGTCAAATTGACTGGTGTATAATGGTGAGGATCCCACGTTGCGGCTACTTGAGCCGGATTATTATGATGTTTACTGCTGATTAAAGGGCTGAATGAACTAACTGGGTGACTGGAAAAGACTCTCCCTTGAGCGCGTCAGTCAGAGCCATGTTAGCATCGCCAAATATAGTTGATGTGATTGATCCCACGGTGTAGTCTTATTGACTAGAGATATTAAATGATGGTAAAACAGCATGATTATTACAGTTGATTGTGTAATTCCTGATATGTTTCTCGCTGGCCGGGAAAGGAGAACCCCGAAGGTCTCTGTATACAGCAAGTTAGAAAAGGTGATGAATGATGATTATGATGGTGTTAGTAATGCCATCGCGCTCCTGAATGCGGTCCCGATCATAAAAGTTGATTGTTAAACTGCTAACAGATCTCGTTCATTAAAGCGGTCCCGAGCACAGTATTGATTGTCGAACTGCTACCTGCATCTTATAATTTCTCGTTCATGAGGCACGTCCTATCTCGTCCTTGAGTACGGAGTTAATACATTCATAAACATTTTTAAACAGAGCCCGAGCTCGTCGCACCAAGGGGCCCGTAAAGACGTGAGAGGTTCTTCCCCTTAGATCTTAGAGGGGTCACCGCATCAGGACCTTCAGACCATCCTGTAATTCTTGGCTTTAAAACCCAGTCTTAACCGGGTAGATACAGTTAAGACGGCCCTACCTAGTCCCTAACCTAAGATGTCTCTCCAATCTAGTCAGACTCCATAGCCGAGAACGCGCGCTCCGACATTCGACCCTGTCTTGCCACGCGAGTAGATCCAACTTCATCTTTTTCCACAATCGAAATTCAGCCTCCCAAGATCACGGGGCGTGAAAGACGTACGACTCCTCGCCTCCCGACCATGAAGAGACGAACTTCCCCATTCGGTTCTCGTTCATTATCCCATTTATAATCCCCGCGTGCCTAACCTTAAGAGTCTAGCGCCGGTAATAAGATCTCATTATGCTGCGTTGGAAGTTAATATTGCACAACCGGGCGAAATACCTATTTTCCGCGATCATATTCAATTTGTAAAACGCAATAATATGTATTTATATATGTTAGTAAAACGTTTGAAATGCAGAATGCACGTGTAATGACTTCGCTTGTATCCTAAAGATAATTAAGAAATAGTCCCGACGTCACGACTCGACAAGTACCAACTTGTTACCGCGTCCGCTACCGTCGAACTCTGAACCCACGTAATGAAATGAATAGTGACCTTGTGACAATGACAAATTATATAGCACGAACATTCCATTTGATACACCTAAGAAAATAAAGAATAAATAATATAAAAGGTTCTTATCTTATTTATGTAGTTTCTGCTTCTGAGATGGCATCCTGATCCGAAGTAATATAGCGGGTCCTCTCCAAAGTTGACATCGCCTGTGCAGCCTCCACTTTCCTTCCATCGAGAATGCTGCTCGTTAGTACAAAATTTCCGCGATTCTTAGCTGAAGACCGGCTGTATCTAAATTAATTATTTCTATACAATATATACAATTCGAAACACGTCTTTATAAGAACTTGATAGGAACAAATCGTGTTTAATACGATTGCCCAATGATATGCAATACAAACATGTACCTTGTCCAATAATCTCACATCCGTGTTTTAATAAAATAAATATAAAATCCAGATTCATTTTTTTAAATATATTATTAGTAGGAAACTTCTCGCACGATCTGAATTTATATCACACTGACAATCGAGATATCAAAACCACATAAATACTCCGATCTTAATTATCCCCAAAATAATACAAATCATATAGAAATCCGTGTATTCAATCGCCAGTATAGATAACAAAGCATTCTTTTGCATAAGGATACATCCGCCCTGAAGAATCTCTCGTACATTCCGAACCTCGCGACATTGAATATACATAATTATTCTGAATTTTTAAATCCCACAAACAAACACGAAACACCCTTCGTCAGTAAAGTATTCCATTTTAAAGCCTTTATATCTTTGGTAATATATGGATATCAAATTTAAATGATTTTTCATATGAACAGCGACAGAATTATATATTTCATAAGCGTTATGCAATAATTCACCCGCTGGAATTATCACAGTCGCGATATCACGATTTCTTGTATATTAAATCTGAAGCGCGTATAGTAATAATTATCCCTAGGCCCAAAATACGTAACAAAACAATCCACAACATGTATCAATATTTGTTACGATCCAGAAAGTTCTAAATTGAATACACGAAAAAGGCAATAGAAATAAATAATATTGAAAATGCTTAGCTGTATCTTCGAGTGTTGCTGCCTCTGTGACTCACTGATGGTATTTCGGTCCTCTCTACACAAGAGCCTCCGGCTGACGTTGATGCTGAAGAAAGAAGGGCGATCCTCGAATTTATATGGCTTATATAGTCTAAATTTCTCGCCATTTTTGACTCCAACCGACGTGTAAAGGTAAAGGTCTATCTCTTAGAACGCCTCCTATTGGTCGAATCCGTTCCGCGGACAACCGTTTTTTTTGATTGGCTCGCTTCGTCAAAATAAGATAACATAAAGCCTGCTTTACACGCCCGCGTGCATAAATAATAAAGCTCGCCCGCACCTACTTATCCGGCAAATATTTAATTATTAGTATTTATTATTAATTGTGGTGCTTCTCCTTATCATGAGCTTTTAGCAGATAGATATTTTCGTATAATTTTTCAGCAATGTCTATTTGAATAGGCCAATATCGTTACACTATATCCTCGTGAGGACTGACGTTCAATTTCTGGTCCATAAATTGAATACGTAAAGACAACCGTAAGATGGTTAGAGCCTTAACTATATTGCCTGCAGGGATGTACGAATGTGGTTAAGATGAAAGTTGTCTGAAAATGTAGCATTCTAGCACCTTGCCTACTTCTGCGGATAAGTGCAATCATGATGAGTAAGTTAATTTGAAATATAACTAAAAAGGGTCCTATAGATTGTGTGTACTTCATTTCTAGCCCCATTCACTTCACCTTAGCACTACCCAACTAAGAGCATTTAACCATCGACTGTCACTAAATCGATTTTCGCCAATCACATACATTCTGCATCTCATATCCTTTTCCTCTAAAACCCTGACTCCAATCTCCTTTACCTTTTTCTCACATATCTATTCCTTTACTACTATCAAAACTCCCTTAGTAACTCATTGCTTTATATTCTTTTCATTTCAGCCGCTTACCATTACTTTATAGGAATTTAATAAAATAAATTTTTAAAAAAACTTTCAGGTGTATTCTAGTGTATCTGTATCTATTTGTTAATATTTCGGAAGAATATCATATAATATATACCTACATTAAAAAGGATATTGCATAATATTCCAAGTTAAAAATTTATAGGTATCATAATCAGCTGCGAAATATATGTATACTTTGTCTTGGGAAGATGTCTCCAGCATAGTCCATTTGAATATATGATAGGAACTGATTTAGAACATATGTACCTACAATATCCGTAACTATTTACAGTTAAATATGTCTAATGACCGTAATAAGATCCTTAACTCTTTAATAATATAAAAAATTTGATAATGTGTGTATATTCTTACGGTGGAATTGATAAACGTTGCATTGTGAAGCTAGCTCATAGAGTTCATAAGCCCCTTCCATACACGTTTTCTTTCGTCTTTGTGAGACTTATATAATTTTTATTAATTGATGAATAAATAAAAATAAAAATTCTACATTCACGTAAGTTTATAATCTTTTTTTCATTTTAAAAAGTTATGTGAAAAATTGTCTATAAAATAAATCTTGCAGTAAAGGATAATAATCTCGCTGTAAAGGTGACGCGCGCTTTTAACAGCTGGAATATTTAATTTTATCCACTTTTCATGCCTGGAATTCGGTTTTTTGTTCAAATCACGAATTCTGCGACGGCCTTTGTGCCCATAAATCTGCGAACGCTAATATTAGCACTTTCCGGGCAGATTGTTTAAACCAACCAACGGGTGAAGCTTTATTGGCTGCGGTATTCATAAAAATGGCGATCTCACCGCCCGCGGCCTCATATTCCTAAATCACACCTTCATACGGCACCCTTCATATTATATAATCCCCAGGTATCTGTCCCACACGAATTGTATTTGATTAAAATTTTTAATGTATATTTTATACATCTATGTAAAGACGGACTAGATAGATTTAACATTTACATAGGGATTTAATTTGGGACTTGGTGTGCATAACAGTTTATTACTATAATACGTATTTTTTTTTAAATATATGCGAACACGGATTACGTATCACATCAATATTCTTACTATTTTCAAATTAAGCTAAACGCTTGTGCTATGAAAATAGGACTTACTTGCTGGTCTGGAGTGAGATTCGAACCCGCGACCTTTGGATCACGAGGCGAGAGTCTTAAGCATAAGACCAACAAGCTACTCGATATTTTATAAAACGTATCGTAATATTTTAATAAAAAATATTAACAATATTTTTATGTGAATGTATGTGCTAAGAACACAGTTATTGGATTTTGTCCCCAGAGGGATGCTTAATTAATTAAGAGAAATAATAGAGGTGAATCCATATAAATAAAAATGTATGTGTTCGTTTGTACAAAATCGATAATCTCTGAAAGTTCTTTACCGATTGCTTTGAAATTTTGGCAAAACGTTGCATTCAAGTACGAAGATGTTTTTGTATACTTTTTTTTTATATACCTACTATTTATTTATATAAATAAAAATGTTAATGTTTGTCTAAAATTTTAAATCTCCTAAAGTTCTACACTATTACTTTGAAATTTTGACACAACGTTCCATTCGAATTCGCACTGATTATTTGAAAAAAGGCGCTAGTACCTACCTACGTTTTCAATATTGATAAATATTTAGAAATAGGTACCTAAAATTTTCCGAATTCAAATTTTTTGATTACAGTCGGTGAACTTCCAAGCTTTTCGTTTTAAACGACGTTATTCCGAGTTTCGTATTTGATTTACACCTTGAAATTGCATTGCAATATTAAACACAAAACAATATACTTCTACGATTCTAAAATAAAACGGATTCATTGTAAAAACACAGTAAATAGTTGGCATTTAAATTGTTAATTTATAAAATACACTTTTCAGTTGCAAAGAGCAAATAAAGCTTAATTAAAAAGAACGAGAGAAGTTTTAAATACTTTGTCTCCTACCAATAATAATAGGGGCAAATGTTTATTTATATTAAGTGTATTCTTGAAATTCAGAAATGATCAGTTTAAGTGGTAAATTTCGACAGAAACTCGATCTTTTGTTAAGCATGTCATGAAAACTGACTTTCTTTGATTTCACAGAAAAGCCGTTTCTGAAAAAAAATTCCCGTAAAATTATAATTTTACAAAACATGACCAGAAAAAGTGTTAAAAAAACCTACTTCTAATAATATGTCCGATCTGACCCAAATTTTGCATACTTATTCTTTAGGACCCGATAGGTAAAGAGGTGACATTTACCCCTTCCTCTTTTATCCCTTCTCCATTCAAGCGATATATTTTCCATGCAAATCTGTTCCGTTCGACCGATTGGATTCAAATGTTGCATACCTATTCTTCAGGACGCGCTGGGTAACCAGGCCACCTTTCCCCCTTCCCTTTACCCCTTCCCTTTACCCCACCTCTTCACATTGATATTTTTCCTGTACACTGTTTAACCGATCTGATCCAAATTTTGCATTCTTATTTTTTAGAACCCGGCGGATATCATAAGCGACATTTTCCCTTTACCTTCACCCCACCGACTGACTCCCCACCGATATATCTATAAAAAAAAATCTATACAAAACCGTTTGACCGATCTAACACAAATTTTGCATACTTATTCTTTAGGACCTGGCAAGTCCACATAAACCATATTTCCTTCCTGGACATTCTATCCATAGGAGCATTGATTAAATGGAAAAATTGTTTTATTAGAGGCTTTGTAATACAATGGAACCTTTGTTTTCCATCCACACACTTATTTTTAACTTAATCCTTAACCCGTGCAATGCCGGGTAGTAACAGCTAGTAAATAACATAAATCAACGAATGTATAAACCGATAATTAAGATAAATTACAGAAACGAAGCTGTGAATATTAGAAACGTGTGTGAAAGTCTTTTTATATGATGGCCCAAGGTTTATAACTTGTATGAGTTGGTTTAAGCGATTATGAAACGCTCACCAAATCCATTGTAAAAACATACACAAATTATCACATTTTTTAAAGTTCTTTATATGTTCAAATCCGAGAATATTTCGTTTATTTGAATGGAATATGCTAAATATATTTTTAGCTCAGTTACATCCAATGTGCTTGAAAAATCTCAAATATAAACATACATTTAAATATGTATAGATACTATTGCATGCACAACTTCTCTAATTTACAAACTTCAGACTTTCCATATATTTTATGAACACTCGTAACAAATTTCAATCAATCACTCCACCCATGACTAGTGAGTAATCAATTAAAAGGCTAAGAGGCATCAATACACTTTGTGCATATTACGCACTGAAACGCTCACACTAACCCAATTGAATTCTTAATCCGAAAGTTTTTCCTAAGTCTGTATCATAATATTCGCTCTTCTGAAATAGAGAGGAAGAGCGGGAAGCAATTTATGAAGTATTCGATAAACGTAAATGAAAAATTGGCAAAATATTTTACCTTTTTCCTTTGTTTGGCAGCTTTATCTTGATTATGGAATAGCCGATCGCCTCACTCGAGTCCATTCGGAGTGATCGATGAGGTTGATTGGATTTTTCTCAATTTTTGGTTGTTGTATGTCACGTTTGTAATAATATCGTATTATTAGTTAGTATACACATTTGTTTTTAAGACTTTGGTAAAAATCTAAAACTATTTAAATCGAAAACGAATGCAATACTTGTATCCTTATAAAAAAAATACTTGTACCTTTATAAAAAGTGGTGGGTAATTATTACAAAATGATCAGTTCATAGCCGTATGTATACTCATGAACGGGACATAATTAACTATCCTTATTTTGAATGTCTGTCGGTCCATAATGTCCGTAACTTTTTGTGATTACAACTTTAGCTGATTAGAGTGTGACACGCAATAATCGCGCGACTCAGGATACATGCAAGGGTCGTTATTAATTATTGTAATTTCTCGTGTGTGTGATTCTTTATGTGATTTTCATAGGTTTACGGCTAGGAATAATTAATTAGACATTTGCGTGTACATGAGCTGCGCGCTGATTGACGTGTCACACTCGGGCGCCTGAGCATCATCATCAGTGTCGTTATTGTAATTCCAGTCTAATTCCCGTTAGTTACGGACAGACAAGACATTCGAAATTAAGATACTTGATTACCCGTGCTACTAACAAAATTGTAGACTGATGTGTGCTGTGATCGATTATACTCGTACGTTAATAGCAGCCGAGCGATTCTGTGTATAACAATCTTTTCTTCGATTTAAATTTTCGTTTAGGTTAACTGCATTTCAAACAGCATTAAGGGCAGTAATAATTTTTTATAAACCATTCTCGTAGCAACATGTGTTTTAAAAAATGCTTTATTTATTTTCAAAATATGCAGTTTGTGCATTTGGTTATAGCGTTGTTCTTGGTGATGATTCGGCTTTTAAATTTTTATTGTATTTTATCGACGGTCCCTGCGTATGTTGATGAATCTGCTAAAATTCGATTTTCGTTTCGCTTTCATAAATCATCCAATTAACTGTATATTTACGGATAGTAATAAAAAAGTTTAATTTTAATTTCTCCTAATGTATGTTCTTTAAACATTTTTTTTAACATTGTTTTTACTCCCCGTTGAATAATAATTCAAATTGTGCCACCGCTCGCGATGCATTTTATTTAAATATTGATATGCTCATCTGCCCAGTACAGTCATCAAGGGGACGATTGCACGCTGGATTGTATTCGCTCTCGCGTATATTTAAGTTGATGTTCGTAGTTTCATGTATAAAAGTAATAATCATTATATTATACTGAGTTACGCGAAAGTGCATTTCGACATTAATTGGTTTTGTTAATAGTAACACCTGAGCATCAAATAATTTCAGTGCCAGGAATTTAAAAAATATATTAAAGAAAACACATTGTTATTGTGAAGTTGCAATTTCAGAACAAATTTCTGTGAATTATTAAACAAATTTTTATTAATCAATCAGAAAAGACATACAGAAAAATCAAACTAAAGAAAAAATATTTTAACTGTTACTGGGATTCGAACCAACGAACCTCCATTCTATCCCGGAATGGCGCATTATCCAATTTTGAAATTGGATAACGCGCCATCCCCGGATAGAATGGAGGTCCGTTGGTTAGAATCCCGGTAGCATTTAAATAGTTTTTCATTCATTTGCTTTTCTGTATGTCTTTTCTAATTGTTTAATAAAAATTTATTTAAAAATATGTTTATGTCGTCTAGTTTGTGAGTTAATTATTATTAATTTGAGAAAATTTTGTGTAAACTATGAACGTATTTCGATGTCCTACTGTCAAACTCTACCTCTCTCCCTCACCACAAATGAAGCCGCACCCCCGTCCAACACATACCTCTTACAAATTTAATTTATGGACGTTATTGCGCGTTCCTCCTGACGAAGAATCGAACTTGATAACGTGGAATAATTTGGACGCTTTAAAACAATCAATATTATATATATTCAAGAACACATTCATATTTGTAAAATTGTAATTTTTCAGAACAAAGTTCTGTGAAATTTTTAAAGACCAAATTAATTAATCAATTAGAAAGACATACAGAAGAATCTTATTCACGGGATTATTGAATTATCCGATTAATTCTGGCGTCCATCTAGCGGTGGCATTGCAAAGTAATTTCAACTACCGTATCAAAAAAAGTGGATTGCTCTATGGACAAAAATAAAAATTAATCAATTAATAGAAATAAGAACTACATATGAGGTCGATATATTCACGGAAACATAGAGGGTTGCTATAGCTTAGTGGTCAGAGCACCGGCCCCGGCCCCGGAAAGGAGGTGACCTAGGTTCGTATCCCAGTATTAACCTAATATTTTTTCGTGAATTAGATTTTTCTGTATGTCTTTCTAATTGATTAATTAATTTGGTCTTTAAAAAATTAATTTGGCTTATATAAAGTTTATTAGTTTTTTCAAATTAACGATACTCGTACTACTTACTATTTTCGAGACTACTTTCTTTCAAAATATTATTTTTTGTAATATATTTTGATTTCAAGTTTTTTATTTGCAATGAATATAAATGTTTTCTAATCTATCATAATACAGAGAAAAGTTTCCTATTTATAACGTCAAAGTAGGTATATATTTTTTTACACTTTTTAGCTGACAGCTGTGAATTTCTGCTTGCGGGATCGCCTGTTGAAATTATATTGATTTATTTCATTGACGTAATAACCTAAGGTGGCTTCGAATTAACAAAATAAAGCTATACTTTACTTAATGGCGTCAATCCGATTACTTAGAAAAAAAGGATCCTGGTGAATTTGAGTGTCTTGATGTCAAAACTGAAATCAAATTTTTGGCGCTCGTAAGTGTTTAAAAAGTTATTACACTTTAAAATTGGAATTTATCATGTTTTTTCAATTTTCAAAATTTCATACATTTAGACAGACATAAACGACACAAGTTCAATTTACGGATAACTCGTAAATATAATGGTGTACTTGAGTGGCTTGATTTAAAAAATTAAATTGTTTCGGTTGCAACTATTTCAAAAATTATTATATTTTAAAGATTAAAATTATTTAACAACTTTTTGACGTTTGAAACGCACTTTCCATGGATGACCATAGAAAAGAGTGGATAACATAACTTTACGCAAATCATAGGTAAGGTACAAAAATGAATATAGGAATTTTTTTTTCTCAAGCCTCGATGTTTGATTATTTAGTTTTGGTTAGGTTAGTGTAGTTAAATTTGGTTCTACAGTTACGTTAGTTTTCGGGCCGTAGCAGGCGAGTATACGGGGGCACAAACCTGTGGAACACCCCCACAACTACCTAGCCACCAAACCATAACACAACGAATTAAAACCCTAACGCGTCGTAGCAGGCGAGTATCCGGGGACACAAACCCGTGGAACTCCCCCACGACTGCCTTGCCACCAAACCATACCGTACGCGGCAACGGGGCTCCTTATTTATTGTGAACCCCGTGCGCGCGTATACGGAACCCAACTGCGAGTAGAATGACGGCGCCGGCTCGCTGCAAGTAGGTACATACCTCGCTACTTTGCATCGAGCCGCGCGGCGCACGCGCGATCTATATACGCTACAATTAACATATTGATTTATTATGGAAATCTCTTGTTTGAAAGTATCTTTAGTCGCTACTTACAATATTTTCAGCACATTTACAATGAAGTTCTATGTCATGCAATCTTAAAAACAATTTTACTTTTTCTACAATTTTTGCATTTATATATTATGTTTTTACTTTAAATAAAGTATTGACAAATACAAACTATAACATTTATTAACTATTTTATTATATATATGTTCTGAGAACACTATTACTGGATTCTGCCCACAGAGGGATTTTTATTAATTAAGATAAATTACAGAAGCCCCATAGACAAAGCTATTTATATGGTATTATATGATGTTATGTATAAAAATGTATGTATATATAATAAATTTAAAAGAATAACATTGAATGAAGAAAAATATAATGATTATTATAAAAGAAGAAAATTTTAAGATATTTTTTCTTTTTCTCTCTTTTTTCTTGATTCTTACAGTAAATTTATCCCAAATTATCACAATGACAAGAGTCAACAATTTATTTCATCGTTCGTTTCTGATTTTTCATCAAAATTGAACTTTAATTTTTAAATTGTATTTCGTGTCCTTCCTTTCCAACATTCCGTCATAAATCATTCCAGATAAATTCCTCACAGTGTCGCAAAGAGAAAATGTTATACTTCGTACAAAATTTTCATTAATTATAAATACCTTTTGTATATATAATTTATATGTTCGTACTCCCAAGAATATGTTTTAGTCTTCAATATTTCCTTAAAATCTCATAAATAGATAATGATCTTAATTCGTCTCTACAAATATAATTAGCTGCTTCCCGTTAAGCATAAAAACGTATACTTATAATTAATTAGCTCATTAATAATAATTTAAGTAAGAGAGATTTGAACGTACCTAGTGCTTGCCACTAAATAAGGTGGATAAATAAAGACAAAATAATTTAATGGGTATATAGTTATATGAAATAGTAATAAAGTAATTTTATATCATCGAAGACGTTTCTGTGGGAGGCAAATGAAAATACTAAAACAATTTAAACTTAGAAAACATTCCAATTGGAATCTACAGGGTTTTAATCATTTTATTTAATTTGTATTAAAACGAATTAATTTTTCGCAATCAAAATAAGTTACTGCAATGATAGTTGAAGGTTTTGTAAAAAAATAAGTCAGAAATATTGAAAAAAAAAATGCGATCTTTGATATTGCATCACTCCATAACTATTGAGATTAGGTGATGGCTGCTTGAATATTTTCGACTCATAACCGAGACAGGAATGTAGTCCTGTAAGGTTATTAATGTTTTCCAAATAATCCTCTGTATATAATTGAGTGTTACCGAATCTAATGATTTCTCGTGAACATAGCTTTGTCTTCATGTCCGAGAAACCATATAGAGCGGCGGTTTACGATTATGTTATCTAGATTTATGCAAATTCATGGCCACATAATATATCGCTGTTTCCGATATAACCAAATGCACGACCGTACAATGTATAGCCCGTACCTCGCAACTCTAGTAGTTGAATTAATGCAGCATCAAAATTGAGTTAACTTACAGGCTGTGCCTTCATACTAGGATCCGGTTCCATGTTCCAACCTCGTCCTTAATAGCAAAAGTTGTATATGCGTCGTGTGCTTGAAGAAGCCCGACCGACGAGTGTCGAATCTATCATCCTTCAGCGACGACTTTGGCCAGTTGGTCACTTAAAATACCCGGAACTGGATTACCAAAGGATATTGTCACGGGACGTGAGATGAAAACACTGGAAATCAATTTAGTTTAATTTATTACCAAAGAAACTTATTTAATAATTGTAGAACCGTTTATTGTAGTCACTGAATGTCTCCAGAATATTTCATACACTTATTATTGTACTGTTCTTTAATTCGCAGTAAATGTCGTGTGCTTATGAATCTGATAAAATGTGTATGGATTTGAATTTGGCACTTCCGCGCAGTTTCGTTCATCGGCCACCTGTGATTTTCGTTTTTTCAAAGTGATACTCATAGAACGATATTCGGCCGTACACAATAATAATAATAATAATATGTGGATAACTTATATAGCGCCGTTTTCGCGAATACTCAACTCAAGGGCGCTTTACACAGAAAAATTATCTTACAAAACAACTAAATGCGAGAAAAGTATAAGATATGATATGTCACAAGAAAATTGGATAAAACTTTGAGATTCACTATTATTCAATTGTTTTTTATTTTTCTTTTTCAATATGAGCACAATGACTTTGTGGCGACATCTATACCTACCTATTAAACTCAATATCTGTCTGTCTGTTCTCTATACAAATCCACATCGTTTGTCTGATTCGATTCAAATTTTGCATACTTATGCTTTGGGACCCGGCGGATAACATAGGCATTTCCGTTCTATTCTCATACCCCTTCTCCTCCCCCTGACATATTTTCGATGCAAATCTGTACCGTTTGACCGATCTTACTCAAAATTTGGAAACTTATTCTTTAGGACTCAGCGAGTAACATAAGCTATATTTTCTCCCTTCCCTTTTACCTTGTCTCCTCCCCCTGATATATTTTCAATGCAAATCTATACCGTTCGAATCAAACCTTTGTTTCCCCCCACAACTTTATTTTCAACTTAATCCTTAACGACGGGTATGAAAAGCTAGTTATTAATATAATTAATAAGAAATATGCTTTGTTTTCTCCACTAAGTAATTGCAAATACAATACAAAAAATAAAAAATAAATTACAAAATAAAATAAAAATATGGGAGATGAATGAATAATGTTTTTTTTAAATTTTTTATACGTAACGGTTATTCTCATATTTGTTTAAAACTATATATTGCGCCTCTACTTTTCCGATCTTAAGCATCGCTTTACTTGCTAATTTCCACGGAACATCTCTGTTCACGCATATTTCAATTACGCGAATAACCAAACCGTGAAATCTAAGCAATCTCCACCGCCTTGGCAAAATTCTATCCCGCCGGCGCGGTCGAGAGTGTCATCGATTAATACTTACAGATGTATAATGTTATTTTGAATGAAGATCTGTCTTGCTATTCACTTCGGCCTGGAGCTAAGCGATCTGAATGGTACAAAATGTTAGTTGTGTTAGTATATAACCACTTATGGAGATTTTTAGTCTACCGGTTTCGAGACGTGCCCGTCAGAAAAACCACCAACTATCATGTTAATACTACTACACACCACTATCAAAGTAATTTTCACGTACTAAACACTTCTCAAAATATTCTGCATACGCGTGTTAATCTACCCGAAGACTAACGTGTATTTAACCTTAGGTTAGATTAATACGCATGTGAGGAATATTATGTTAGTATGTGAGGAGTACTTGGTTGTGGTGTGCAGAGGTATTTACGTAGTAGTGTAGTGGTTGTCCTGACAAAGAGACGGATATGTCTCGAAACCGGTAGACTAAAAATCTCCTAAGTGGTTATATTAGTATACTATGAATAACATTTTCTTCAAATGCCTAACAACAAAGTAAATGCTTCGAATATTAATAATATGATCTGAATGTATATTATTTTAATATCATTTTAATACAAGTTCAGATAATTTAAAGTGATATTCCACTAGCTCGTTCTCACCCCTCGATCTCTCTAGCCTCTCTCTTACCCTACTGAACCAGGGAACTTAATCTTTCCACAATCCGTCCCTTTGTCACATGTTAGAAAATACTTGTTCATTGTGAGTTTTCTAGCCCTTAATGTAATATTAATGATTTACCATCACTAATTAAAGTCAATTAAAATAATTGGGTGTTAACGAATCTGGATAACGAGATGAATCCTTATACTTATACAAATATTATTAAAATAGTCCCTGCATAAATATAATGTAGGTACACAAATAGAAAAACTAATATCATCCATTTATAATCCATCTTAAATAAGTCTATAATTAGATTTTTGAGGTTTGGACTTCTTTCTGAAAGGCTTTCTCATTATGAAACGTCGTCAAAAACTTACCAGAGACTATAACCAGAAGATTATGAAAGGCGGGAAAAACCTAAGGATATCATTCTAACCCTTTCTCTTGTATTATATTCGTGCTCGTGTTGATTTGAATTGATAAGTTTTCAGTGAGGATTTTAAAAATTACTACCATCATATTAACGTAATAATATTGTCACGTGTCATAGCTGCAGGATAAATTAATAAAAACGCTGGGATTTAATACAGGATTGATTGAACACCGATTAATTAATTAAACCAACGTACAAAGTCACTTATCACCATTAAATGTAACCTTAAATGAAACTATTTCGTAAATTTATTACTCGTAAATAGACAATTTATATTCGCTTCAACACTTTATTCACTATTCGCCAGAATATTCCGTCAATTTCCGCACTTATTAATTTCGCTTCGGTTTTATTTCGCTACGTAAGAACTTTCTAGAATCGCTGTCGAATTACCGCTCGCTTGGCACTACTGGCTTCTCGCCGCTACCGCTCGCTTGGCTGGCCTGACCCGCCGCTCGCGGCTACGTTGGCTTTAATCTCTCCCAAAAGTAATATTTTAGCATTTTGAAGTATTAAGTATATCTTGTATTTTGCGAAAAGTGCAAACGATTTTCCCAAATATTTTGTTTCAGTAACTTATTTTAGATTTTTAGAATATAATTGTATATTGATTGCTGGCATTACAGTGTTTTGCTTACATTTACTTTTAGTTTATTTGTCTTTAGCCGCATGGAAATCTTAACGAGTAGAATATTTGACAAGTTATGTAACGCAAGACTTGTTATGAAATATTTAATTAAAATTACAATGGCGTAATATCAATAAAAGTTTTTCTTTTTACTAATAATTAATGGACATGCTAAGAACACGGGTTGTGTTGGTTTAACAAACGTTTGGGTGATTTGTTGTCTGCTTTTAAAATGTCACTGTTTTTGTTAGCCTCAAACAAAGAGACGTATTAAAAGCATAACTTTTACATCTTAGAATTGCTACTTGCACGATTCTTCTATCTACAACTCGCATTACGAGCTTCGTGCAATTATTTAGAGCTGCAAACGTTACTGCCAGCATTCGCAGTGGCGTACCGAAGCTTAATTATCTCTGGGGCATTATAATTTCTGGACGTTTTAAGCCGCCAGTGCTCTGGAGTGGATGCTCGTACAATTAAGAAATTTGTACACTTTTCTTCAGACTCCTAAGTGTATTTCCATTAACGTTGAACATTTACAAAATGGGTGTGCTTAGTACCTACTTGTACCGCGAATGAGAATCTTTCAACACCCTTCAATTTTTATGAGTACCCTTTTTGAATTGTTGCGTAGTTCGCTGTGGATATAACATTAGTAGTTTACTTCAGATCATTATGAACTGCAGAACTGGTTGGAAAAAAGAAGTGAGCGCTTATATTTGAATATATTATTCACTTCTTAAATATAAATAAATAATATAATAATTTTTATGTTATTCGTACAAATTGAGCATTAGACGAATATTCTCACATTCGAATATTGGATGTGGTAAAATATATCTAAATAGATTTATATTTATCGAAATTCTTTTTCTTGTGATATAGGCACACTTTAACATCACCGCCTATTAGCGGTACACCATTACCAACGCTGTTGTATAGAACTGTAGGCTAGATATGACAAAAGAGGAACGAAAGTTCACTAAATGTAATGGAAATGAGATCATTTATTCGTATGTGTTACAAATCATTTTATGATACACGAAATAATGAAAAAAACTATTAAATAATTCAAATTAAATTAAAAAAGTGTCTCTCAGGTGCTTTAGGTATGTTAAGCGAATAAATGAGAAAATGATGGTTATAAAAATAAATGTCGAAAAAGTTAACGGCGTTTGAAAGATACGGCGACCGCGGAAGACGTAGCATATTCAGATTAACCAGATTCTGAATGATGGTAAAGTTAGAAGTCATAATAATTGTCGAGTTTGCAGGCGAAGTTGTAAGATGAGGCGAGAGTTTTTTATATATTATTTTTCGAAAATTAAATCTAAATTTGAAAAGAAAAATTGAAAAATTCAACATTAAAATTGTGTACCTTACGCGAATCGCCAGATGTACCCAGTCGCCAAAATCGCCAGAGAATCGCCGGGGGGGACCGAAAGACAGGAATATATGGTAGGTGGGGGAAAATCACAACGAAGAACTAACTTCCTTAGGGATAACGTGGAAGACTCGCTTGATGGATGAATCTCTTGAGAAGTATTCTGATCACTGATGGTGCTAGTGATCCAAGGTGGAGACGCTAGATGGCTCCCCTGACAAGCACTTATCGAGTTGAAGGGTTTTTATGAACTACGCGAATAGGAAAGGGCGTCAATATTAAAAAAGAATACTTACATTTTGCGTATAATTTCTATTCGTCTAAAGCTACTTCTGATTCGTCAAAAATGTTAACTGTCATGTAATAGGATGCGAGTAAAACGATGTTTTTTCGTGTTAAGAGGCCCCAGTACACGATTTTCGTATTTGCTCTCGATTTTGCTAAATTTAACGTAAACTTTTTAAATCATTTTGCAAAACCCATAGATAAACAGGATTTTAATCAATTTTATTATGATAATTCCATTTACTTTCGAAGCATTTCCTTACAAAAATGTGAACAAATATATTGTTATAACATCAAAAAAATTATAACCCCGAAACACTGTTTTAGTTTTCATGAATGTCGAAAAATATTAATGTCTGAATAGCACCACTTCTTCAAACTGTATAAATCAATTTGTAAATAAAATATTTGGTCTTTATTTGAAAATATACGAGGTTAAGTATACCAAAGATCACTCTATTGCATAAAAATTAAAATAGGGTTTCGGGGTTATAATTTTTTTGATGTAATAACCATATTTTCATTTTTTTTGTGAAACATGTGACTTTTTACACTACACGGATAGTCCGCCCTATACCTCCGCTGGTACAGGTCGTCCTCGTGATAACGTTGAATACGAATTCAATGAAACGACGAGAATCGTTTCTCGGAAAAACATACGGTTTGTATAAAATATCCGTAACCATTTATAGCTAAATATGTATAACGACCGTAACAACAACTTTAACCCTTTGATTTATTTCCATTCCGAGTAATTTACATTGAAATCATTTGCGAAACCCTTTTGTGTCACATCCACTATGTGACAATATATACAAAAAAAAAAAAAAAAAAAATATGAGGGATTTGAATATCTAGGAACAAATGTGAAAATAAATGTAAAAGGAAACTATTTGCAAAATGATTTGGTTATTTATTATATTTCATTTGGTTTAAACACTTTTTCGATTTCAAAAATGTCTAATTAATAGACTAGCGGTACATAATGGCGTTCTAGTGCCAACCCTACCTAATGTATGGAAGTGAAGCCTGGAATTGGCAAAAGAGGAATGAAAGTAGACTGAATGCGGTCACTAAGACGCTTGTGTGGACAATCTTTGATCGATAGAGTAAGGAATGAACAAATTTGACATGAATGCAATGCTGGCTGTAGTGTGTAGATAGAATAAAGAAAGGAGTGCTGAGATGGTTTGGTCATGTGGAACGTATGAACGAGGAAAGGATGGTTAAGAAAATATATGGGGCGAGTGTTGAAGGCAACAGGAATAGAGGGCACCTGGCACGATCGATACAATAAGTCTTTGAGGATGGCCCCGTTAAAAGCCGCAACAATCGTAGAACTTGTATGAGAAGATGTATGAATTGTGGCCGAAGCAAAAGTGGTGCGCCAGGATAGAAGAGTGTGGCGTTTAATCCTCTCTGCCTACCCCTACGGGGAAACGGCGTGATGGTTAGTTAGTTAGTCTAATTAATATATATAATTGTAATCCTATGTTATCAATAATTGATAACATAGGATTACCTTGCCCGGAATAACGTTGCATCCAACAATACTCCCATTCCGAGAAAAATTGAAAAAATGAAACCAGTTACAATTTATTACATTTTATATTTTAAATATAACAAACATATAATTCTTAACCAATATCAATATAAAATAGGGAAAAAAGGCAATTAAATTTGAATCTATTGTAAAAAAACATACTGAATCAGTGGAAGAACGTTGTATAAGAAATTTTCACAAACAACGTTATTCCGCAAAACGTTTTTTATTTATTCTGCTTTACTTAATAATGCTTTTTAAAAGCAGCATGCTCATCTAACATGAATTCACAAATGTCATCGAGGTCCTTGAGCTTAGCAGCCTTATTGGCAGTGGATTGGAATTCATTAAAGTTAGTTTCAGGCTCCCTAACTGCGTGATTTTTTTCCGTACGGTAGCTAATCTTCCCCTTCTTCCACAAAGAGTTGGTAGAAGGCTATAGGAGGTTCATGATTCTAATTCTTTGTGGAAGGTTCTAGCTCTGTATCATCAGTAGGTAAAGAGCTTTTACGGAACGATAAGTCTCTCGTACTTACTATTACCTATCTCCGTCTGTTTGCTGAATATGGCGCCGGACATTCAATTTCTCATGATTACTTTTTTTTTATTGTAATTTAGTAACCTGAATTCTAATTGAATATTTATATTGATATTAAAAGGGAGAAAACATCCCGGATTTAAACGTTTTTGGCTCAAATTCGACCCCACGAAAAGGAACAAGGAATTAAATAAACTTTTTGTATCGGTATTATTTTAAGTTACGATATAAAGAGCATTATAATGCCAGCATTATTATCAAAAAGCATTTCAAATATCAATACGGATAAATCAATTGAGTAAAATCGGTTAACGTTCTACAAAATTATATTGTCACATATGAAATTACAATATCAATCAGAACTGCCAAATCATATACAACGTTATTCCACAAACGTGTTCCGGCGGGACAATTGCAGGTTTGATAATATTTTTTCTGGATAAACATTCCTTTCCTGCATCCTTAAACTTATTGGCTTTGATATCTTTCCAGTTTAAAACATTAGATGTTCGTTTTCTCCCTTTATTCATGTGAATTAAACCACGCTCCACGATATTGACGCGCGGCGACGCTATTTTGAGAAACAATGTACAACGTTCTTCCACAAACCAATAACTTTAAAATGCAGCCAGAAGCCTAAATATTTTTTTATTGACATATTATGTACCTTAAAAGATGCATAATAACATACCCAACATAACTGCATCAATGACATTTGTGTTGGATACAACGTTATTCCGGGCAAGGGCTCAATTGTAAAATTTCTTAATAAAATTTCCTTCAAAGAGATGATTGGCTTATTCAGATTACTAATTGCATTAATTTAAGTATTTTATAAATAATCTAAAATCTCAAAATCAATTTTATTTAGCGTTGAAGTTATTCCTAACATTAATAATTTTTAGAGGCAATTATAATTGTGAATATTAAAGGTATTCTCTAATGTTTAAATTGCGTTATCTTGAAAGAAAAGCCGATCCGTAATTATGGAGGTATGGAGGGAAATAAAGATTAAAGTCTGCCAAGTTTCACCCATTTTGAACTAACAACTTGAGTTACATTTAATGTATGTAAAAGTAGGTAGTTGTTTAGTAAAGACGCGCATGATTATCCGATGGTTCGTTACGTGGAATAATTCAATTTGCCTTGTAACTTTCATAGTATACCTATATACTTTGTTGGTTTAAGTATACACGTTTTTGTAAATTTATATTTTCTCAGATGATATAGGATTATAAAATTAAAATAGAAATTCGTTTAAGTGAGCCCCTTCTGACTTTACTTGTTAATTAAATTCCTTGCCCGCAAAAGATGCTTCTGTGAAAAGTAACGTGTTAAGTTTTACGATAAATAAATAAAAAACACGGCCAACTCGAGCCATTAGTGAAATATAAAGTTGAAGTTTTCTCTCTGCTTTTGTTCTAAATCGTTTTATGTTACTATCTTCAATAATGTTTTCTTGTAGCGAGCAACTTTATAAAGGAAACTTTTTGATTGGACCCATCTAAACATGGGAAAATCGTACCGACAAGCTGTGGTGCTTTCATTAGAACAGAGCGTGCGATTTTGTACGTGTTTTTGTTCATGTCCTTAATCGGAATCCTGTTTGCGCCCGCGCGACTCCTTGTACCAGTGGCGGCAGGTTGTAATTTTGACGTTAACGTGTGATTGATGTCCGAATTTTTAGTGAACCCAATTCAAGTTTTCAAACGAAAATGATAAATGGCTTTGAAGCAAAGTGTTCGTAACACCTGCTCTTTGACGTAACGTCGTGAGTGTTTTTGGGCACTTAGTCAATTAACAGATCCTACTTGTTAATTGACATTAGGTATGCTTTTCACCTTTAGTTTATATTAAAAAGTACAGCTGTTAGTGTTCATATTCTTATTGATGTGTCACACCTTTCTTCTCGCTTTCCTGCAATCTGTGGCAGTGATTTCGTGAAAAAGGACGGAAATGCGTTACAGGAAATAAGACGCGCGCAACTCAATTTAACCAATGAGCTCGCGCGGAGCACGCGCGATGGACAAAAAATCATCGTTTATAAACAAATTAATGTTCAGCAAGTGCCACCACAGCGAAGACGCACACTACCAGCCAATGCTTTTGATTTTGTATATATGTTGTGAGACTGGTGTCAAGTGGATGTTGTAACTTTGATATATTTTGGTTATATCTTCGAAACAATCCCAATGAATACTTAATGTTTTTTACATTAATGTAAACAATAACTACCCTTAGTGATTTAAATTCTCAATTTTTATGTATTTTATCTGATTATTTTTAAATATTTATTCAAAGTTTTCATACAATATGTATGGCGGCACACTACCGCCATATGTGAAAATAAATAAAAACATATAATTGACCGAATCTTATTTTTAAACAAAATGCGGTAAATAAAAATATACGGTACCTACCTAGAGCGACAAAATTCAGTAATAAATAAATGCACATACATTTTCTTTACTTGTATTTAGTAATAAATAAATATATTGGTATCAGCTTTTTTAAATTTTGTATCAATGCTTTGCTTGTATTTAAATAAATGCTCAATTGATATTTTTAATTGTGAGATGTCAAATGTTACACATCATAAGCGACCACTGTAAGGTTAGCTTTTTATTTTTAAATTTCGATATATTCATATTTATACTAAAGTGTATTTAATATACCTACTAATTATATAACACAGTTCTTGTGTATGCTGTAGTTCTTGTTTACTGATTATAATGGGATTGTAAATTATTCTTTTTTTTACTTAATCAATATTTAATTTTATTGATTTAGTAATTCACGTAGATTTTTACCAGCATCTATATTATGATTACCCTGCAACCGTTGCAAAAGTCGCCGTCGTCGTATGGTCGCCGTCGTGACACGGATATTTTTTTTTGTGCTGGTAAAACCGCCTTTTGACGTTTGACGTAAGTATGTTTGGTTTCGTATTTTTCTTTTGTTTTTATTTTTTGCATTAAACTTGCTTGAATAATATTTTTTTATATATTCATTAACATTTATTTAACAATTTTTGAACAAAGATTGAGATACTTTGTTTTTTTTTAAACTGAGAAGGGAGCTTATTGTCATTTTTTCTCCGTATTTATACTTTGCAAAGTAAATTGACATGAATAATCATTTTCAATATTCACAATTGTGAGATGGCCTACAAAATGATATATTTTAGAATTCATATATGTTTTGTCTATCATTGATAGCTACCACAGACATTCCTTTTATCTTCGGAATGTTAATGCCATTATCGACTTCTGTTAAAGTTCTATGCGATTAATGGATGGAACGTAGTTTTTTAAACAGTTAATGCTGTTTATATTTTATCTTTCGTTATAAGATCAGCCTTAAATAGGCTTGTGCTATTGTAGACCACTTTCCTTTTCTTTATGTTTTGTAAAATTTATTTTCCGTATTGAAACTTGCCATGTAGCAGACACAATTGGCCGCAAAGTGGTTGGCGTAGGCTCCTGCAGGGTCTGGCATGCAGGAAACACAATTAGCCGCGCAGCGGCCAAAATACCCTCCCGCAGGACGTAGCAGAAAGATGCTTTTATGATTCATATTAATGGCTTTTCTTATCTCTAATGCCTCTAAATTATCTAGTCTATTACCTATTCCGTTTTTATAATACTAACTCCTGAACTATTATTGAACGTCGTAGCGAAACCCGGTTGGATTTGAAAATAAATATAAGTGGTGTTAAAAAAAGTTATTTTTATTTATTTAATTATAATATCTCACCACCAAGTGTTTGCTTCCTTCGAAAAAATCAATTTTTAATTTACTACGGACCATCGCTGCGACAAAAGCGGTATGGGTAAACCTGAAAAATATATAATCGTTGTATACGATAGATAATAGGTATTACAAAATTAAAAGCCAATTATATGATGTAACCATGTTTTCTTAGTGACGTTGCGAGCACATCGTTCCTGAATAAATTTTCTTTGGTTTAATTATTGCGGTCTCCTTTACGTGATTTAGAAATGCCAAGATTTGTACATTGAATGTACGTGGCAACAGGAAATTGGGTATTATAGGGTAATAGTAAATGTATTACACTACTCAAATCGATGAGCATGCGCAGTGTGGATAACGATGAAGCTGTACGATACATCAGAATGATTTCGTTTAAAAACCTTTCTATATTTTCTTTCGATTATATTGCATAATTAAACATTGAAATATTCTGGCGTACCTGTTTAACCCTCCTAGTACTCGTAGTTGACATACTTTTCGTATCCAGGTTTCAACTTTTGCAAAAACTGCTTGTTATGATGTTACATTAGCTCGACAACATTTTTGCTGGTAATCTCATAGTCACGCGCTATCCAAAGTATTTTCTTTTCTTGTTTACGAGTAAAGTTTGAAGAAAATACATATTTTTCATGTGCTCATTACGATATTGAAATGATCCCTCCCACAGGTTTCGAGAAAATCTTTTATTTTTCTCGATAAATTTAATTGTTTTTGAAAAAATGTATATTGTAAGAGAATGTTAGTTAACTTAGTAAAAATTATTACCAGATTTAGGGTCTACCGGTTTCGAGACATACCTGTCTCTTCGTCAGGACCAACACTACACAAGTATATTCACAATACTATACACCCCAACCTTCACCAATATTGATCACATACGTGTTAATCTTGTCAGAGGCAAACATGCACTGATTAGCCTACTGAACATTCAGGAATCTACCGGGAGAGAGTAAGAGGGTGCGGGGTCTAAAGTGGGTGTTACCAAATCTTATGTAAAAGTTAAATTAAACAAAGGGCTGTAAGGAAAATTAATTTGGTTATTAAATAAAGGTGCTTTATTATTCGCCGCTTCTCTGGTGTAAAAATTTCTAAATTATTTAATTTTAATCCTTCATTATTAATATTTTATATTATTATATAATACTATTAAATACTAATAATTTAGGTTTAAAATTAAATAATTTAGAAATTTTATACATCAGAGAAGCGGTAAATAATAAAGCACAGTGTCGAGAGGTTCTGTCACTCTCGGAACTCGAGTAGTAAAATTTATAATATATAATTTAACTCAAGTAAACATAGTTTTTACTCCATTTTGAAGTTCATAATAAATGGTCTATCTTTTTTTATTTCAAGTTACTTAAATATTTTTTTCTTTCCAAGGTTTCATAAATTTCCTTAAAAACCTAATTTTATTCCTCACATATTGCCGCGCTTGGATAAGACCTTCGTGAATTGCATAAGCCGTTCCTAGTGAGGGAGGTCTTAAATATTTCCAAGGGTCTCTTGTCAGCGAGGGATGATAAACAGGGCCATAAAAAAGGTCTGCCTTAGTAATTGAAGTCATAATTAAGTTATGTCACTTTCCATTATCACACAATTAAATGTAATAAACTCTAAACTGGGTCTGTTGTGTGCCAAATAATTATTTAAATATATTACTTTCCTTGAAAGTATTCAATTATTTATGTTTTATTTCAGAGCGTATAATAATGCCCTTTTATTTAATCGTTTTCAGTTTTACGTAGTTTATATATCGACGGCTCCTACGTATAATATCGTAACCCACCAAATTCAATTTTACAGGAGAAGGTTTTGAACATATTTTCGTCCGGTATAAATCTCAATATTGCCCAATTTTTTTGAAATTTCGTTTCAATATTTTACTTTATACTGTAGTTTCATAAATAATCACAAAGTCGAAATTATTAAAGGTTTTTTGTAGAAATGCACATACGATATTATACGTCGGAAAAGACGCGACGTAAAATATCGTATAAATGACTTACAACATTTAACTTCGGAAAAGACGCGACGTAAAATAACGTAAGTGATACATACGATAATTTTCTTATGTTATTTTCTCACGCATATTATCGTAAGTGTTACATAAGATAATTATCTTATGTTATTTTCCAACGTATGTTATCGTAAGTTTTACATACGATAAAATTATTTTATGTTATTTTCCAACGCAAATTATCATAAGTGTTACATACGATAGTATACTTCGTAAAAAATATGTGATTTTTTGAGATACGATAAAATGCGTCCGAAAAAAACGTTATTTATTGCAAAATAATTTTTTTTCTTTCTTGGAAATAAAGATATAATTAAATACATATGAAATACACAAAAAACTAAATATCGTCGATTTGTGGATTACGATATTATACGTAGGAGCCGTCGATATGTAGTGTTAAAGCGGTAATTGTTAGGAATAAGTTTAAGTTACGTACTTGAAAAGTTTTTTTTATATGTACGGAAATGCTGAGAATATTAATGAAAAAAAGGTGCTGCAGGGAAGTGATTGGTGATTTGATTGGGGTAATTGCTTATGAAATTATTACGCTGACAGACGGTGACAGAGTACAACGAGTCGGTTTTTTGGCGCGAACGTTCTAGAGGATTTTGATTTGAATTCTGATATAAAAAACGTGTAGTTAACTATTTCTAAATAAAATTTATTATTTTCCAAAGTGTTTTACCCGAACCGCGTAGCGGCGAATACGTCACAATATTTTCACTTGGGAGGCCCTTGGGAGGCAGGTGAAAACACTGGAAATTAGTTTAGTTTAATTAATTACCAAAGAAAATCACTGAACACGAGTTAAATTGTAGTACCGTACGTAATGTTATAGTCGCTAATTGTCTTCCGAATGTTTCACACACTTATTACTAAACTGTTCCTTAAATCGCACTAATTAACGCTGTCTCTATTGCTTAGATCACTTCTGGTAAATTCCGTTCAATGTTCGCACGTAGAAATTTCTCGCCCCACTTTATTCTTTCCTTTACTTGCGCGTGTACTTTCATCGCATGCTGTAATATCACGAATCACTGATCACGCTGTTGTCGTCACATACTGAATTGCCCGAGCCCGCGTAGCGTGATTCGCTTTATAGCTAAACTTCTCCGAAAGGTTTATTCTAGAGGTAACAAGAAGTCTGTGGAAAGTTCTAGATGATTCTGAGTAGGGTTTCAATTCGTGATGGAAAGTCGTAGAATTCTCTAGGGAGATAACGCGGTCACGGATGAGTGACCTCGAATCGCGTTCGTAACAGTCTGCGGTCACGGCTGACTGACCGCCGCTGCGTGACACCATTTTTATCAGCATTCAGTAAGTACACAGTCTTGCTACAATATTTTATTTTTCTTTGTTTCTTATCAAGGGCGGTTCTTTCCTCTGGGTGGCTTTGTTTGTAATGATCTGTAAGGTGGCTTATGTTCATCCCATTCTTCGTACAACTACCACCCTGACGTCCTGTTCATCTTGTTGTTGACTGGATACTAAGTGTCTTCTTTACGACATGGTTGTCATCCCTTTGTACTTTGTGGCCGAACCACCGGAGACCTCTTTAAGTTTGCCTGGTGTAAGTGCTACCTTAAAGTAACCTCCAAACATTAAAAATTTATATCTAATCTTCTCACACTCCCAGCTCATCTCGTAGGTACCTAAAGTTGTTGATTATCCTTATTTAATTAAATCTTTGTATTCTGATTAAAGAATAACGCCAGAAATTAAAAGCAAAATTCTTCCTTCGAATTTGGTAATAAAATTGTTGAACTTTCATTTCGTTATACAATTTAATGAGTCGCTGATGTAAGATAATTGTCCGGGAAAAGAAAAAGCGAGAAATTGCAAATTTTGTTTCTTACTCAATTTTCTATACAATTCGTTCGTTGATGTAGAATTTCCGCCAGAAATGGCTTTTTTTGTATTCGCTGGATCGAAATAGCTATTCAGACTAAAATAACGAGGGATCCACATTTTTAAATTTAACAAACAAAACTTTTCCTTTGTTGAAATGTGTAAGATTACCTTTATACGTTGTACTTTGTTACGTCGAAACACCCATAATTATAATTTTATTTTGTTAGTACTCTTCCTTACATAAAATGTAATGCATTGTATTATGGCCCGTCACATTTAATGGTACTTTTTTGATATGGAACACAAAAACATTCAGAAAATTTGATATATTTTTAGTTTTATTGTACGGCATGTCCCAGAGTCAAGTAATTTACCCAGTTACGGGACTTTACTAGCAACCAATGAGCTATTCGCAGTTATTCGAACTTTTGTGATATTCGAATAATAAGCTGTGTGCCATCAATACTTAACCTAATAATTTGTTATTTAGCGCACGTGTGTTGTAATAATGTATCTCTTATATAAACTACCATATTTTTGGTTACGCTTAATTAAAAACAGTTAAATTTGGTGCAGAAAGTTTTGTTTCTGATAAAAAAAATACTCAAAAGAGTGCTGTGTGTTCTATTGCTGATGAGAAGATTTTTTTAGTAGGTCGCTAATAGTACCTTTCTCTTTATTTTAGGATTTGTTTGGACCACTGTCTCTGGGACAGCCTCTATAATTTTAAAATCGATTTAAATACGTTCTCAAAATACACCTTCATATAATTTATACTATTTTATTCATTTCGACAATGAAGATTTTCATTTTATATGCAGCATATGCTTTAAATTTTATTAAGTATGTATTTAATTTGTTTGCAAAATTCTATCCTGGTAAAGATTTATTTATCCTTTCTTTACGTTTAATGTGCCTAAAATCAATTTTAAAATAAAAGACTTCTTAATTCTTAAAAAAATATAATTAAATAACGTTAATAATAGCTACAGTTAAATTCTCAAATTACGTGTCATTATTTCCCGTGGTAGGTACTACAGAAATATTCGATTTAAAGTCAATATTAAATTTAATTTAGGTTCTCGAGATTCGGGATGGAACTTTATCTCAATTCTTCGATTTCATTACGGAAGTCCTTTAACGTCAACTTTACTCCAATTTCTCATAAAACTTCTTATATAAATAATACACTTTTCATTTTGATAATATTTCTTCCTTTAATGAAAAAGAAAGCGACAATTGATAAAAGATAAAATACATAATTTTTTTGGATTAAAATAGGCACTATTTTTGGACTATATTTGCATGTTAATTTTAATACAAGTTTTATATTTTTTTTCAATGCATAATAATTTTACGTTATTAAATATACTCGAAAAAATATGTAAGATGTTTTATTATAATCAAAACATTTTTTGTCTTGTTCGGTGAAAATAGGCAGAAAAAAGAAATTTTCACGTGTACCCCGGAATCATATATGACATTTTATTGCCTTAATTACACAAAAAACTTTTGTAAACATTATTTGTTTAAAAATATCTGAATTGAATTTGTAACATACACACTATTTGTAAAAAAAAAACAAATATACAAAGTTTTACATAAATGTAAATAAACTAAAGTAATGTTGTTTTGTCCAAGCTGGCGGCAAAAATATTTCAAAATGTGTGTACTTTATGTTAAACATTTTAATTTACAGCATTTTTTGCTTAAACCTATGTTTATCAAACATAACAATTTTGTTGTCTGTCCGTCTGTCCGCCCGCCCGTCTGTCCGTCCGTCCATCTGTCTGTCCGTCTGCCTGTTTGTCACCGTAACTTTGCGTAACGTCCGTAATTTCGTTCGAATTCAGGGCTAAAAAACGGTTGCACATGGGGCTTGAACCCCGGGCCAGCAAACCCGAACCGGCCGTTCTACGCGTGTTGCTACGGGCGCCTCTCCGTGGATTGCCAAAAAGATAATATGAATATATACTAGGGCTTAGCAAAGGCGCGAACCAATTGTAGTATCTTTATATTTGAGAAGCTAGTTAGTAAATACAAAGTATTGTTGTTTCTCAAAATATCAAGTTTAAATTGGAGGAAAAGCCCTGTCACAAGGGAATTTTGACATAACCAATTATATTCCTTTCGCCTAAATCGGATGTTCTGTTATCTACACTTTCTACACATTCGTAGCTCAGTGATCATTATGTACTCATTGTACTCATTTATTTTTTCAAGTACACGTAATTTTTAAAAAGATTTCAGTCACTATAAAATAATATTAACACGAGTACTCACATCCCGTGAGAAATAAAAAAGTCAATTGATTATATAACATATCCTTCTTTTTTACATTTAAAATGTTGTCGAGTTTTTAAAACAATCTCTCTTAGCGCTCTTTCACCGCGGTGGTTTTACATCGGGGAATTGTTAGATCAGCTCGATCCATTTGCTGTGAATTATAGGTATTGGAGGAAGGTATTTCGTCCGCTTAGTAAGCATGACTCACCTACCGCTTTGAAAATATTTCGAGTAGAAATTATTAAACTCTTCAATTAATTAAATTAAAAATTATTAGCTTATCATAATTATTAATCTTCCGCTGTGACAGTGGTGCTTCTAAAAATTATCTCAAAGTGCTTTAAATGGAAGAGTTACATTAAAGTCTGAGTGCTTTTAATAATGGATGTGACAGCTATTACTTCCCGAGATTCTGGAAGACTGAAACAATGTTAAATTGAAATCTTAATTACATTTTAACTAAGTAAAAATGATAAAAATTTTTAATCAAAGGTGTTTCATTTCCTTTTTCACATTTTTTTATTATTAATTAACACACGAATTATCAACATGTCGATACTTGTACTTTTAGTGTGATATTAAAGAACAATATAAAAAAATATTAGGACCATTCTACGGCGTTCTAATAGTTCTAGTGCCAACCCTGAGTTTGGAAGTGAAACCTGGGTTTGGCAAAAGAGGAATGAAAGTAGACTAAAAACTCATTTTTTCGGGATGTCGCACCTGTAAAGCGTCCTTAAAACGTCTCTTACGCAAAAATGGCGCTATATAAATTAACATAAACACAAACTGAATGCGGTCACTAAGATGCTCGTGTGGAAAATCTTTGGTCGATAGAGTGAGGAATGAACAAATTAGAAGTGAATGCAATGCTGGCTGTAGTGTGGTAGATAGAATAAAGAAAGGAGTGCTGAGATGGTTTAGTCATGTGGAACCTATGAACTAAGAAAGGATGGTTATGAAAATGTATGAGGCGAGTGTTGAAGGCAACAGGAATAGAGGGCGTCCGCGAAAGACCTGGCACGATCAGATACTACAAGTATTTGAAGATGGCCCTGTTAAAAGTCGCAACAACCGTAGAACTTGCACGAAAAAATGTATGAATGTGCCCGAAGCAAAAGTGGTGTGCCAGGATAGAAGAGCGTGGCGTTCAATCTTCTCTGTCTACCTCTACGGGAAAACGGCGTGATGGTCAGTTAGTTTTTCTATGAAATTCTTTAGAGACAACAATCAGTAGTTCCCTTGTCTCATGCCCTCAAAATAATTTTTAATATGTGATTTATACGTCACGCTTGTTTATAAAACATCAGACATGAAATTGAACGATGTTCTACTAATTAATTATGTGAAAATAATTAATTGGAAGAATTTAGTGAAATCCCAAAGGTATTGACAGGTCCGCCGCCGGAAAGTAGCTTCTCTTTGGCTACATTCGTTGCCCAAGTCAAAGCGTATGTTAATTTTGTGTATTTTTATTTTTCAACATTTTTATTATCAACATATCTTTAATGACCCTGCCAGATAGTCCTCGTGTAACATTAAATTAGAATATTAAAACCGTCAGGATAACAACACCTTTTTTAAAAATAAAATTAATTTGTATATTAAACATATATTTGGAAGGTATATTACAAATAAATAAGTTGTACAAGATATAAAATAACCGCACAGTTCATGGTGTGTGGGTTCAATGATTCCACTTGACAGGAAACAGTTTATTTGATATTTTGTGTAATTTCGTAAAATTTTGATTAATATTGAATGATAAACTTTGACTATGTAATTTTGTGTCAATTTAATACTTATATTTTTATAGAATTCTATTTTAAGGACAAAGATTAAATTATTAACACGTCGTTTATGTTCAAAAGCATATTATAGTAGAATATCATTTCGACTTTGATTATGACGTCTTTGAGTGGTTGATATAAATAATTGATTACGTTACAAACCATTTATTAAAGTTATGAAATATTTATTTGTAAGTTCTGTAATGGTGGCATGGTGTTAAGTTAGTTAGTTATCTTTTTATGAAGTATTTCAAAATTGGGACTAAATGAAAAACATATGTTCTTTGACAAGTTATTATTATAGATGCTAATATTCTTGCAGATACCTTATCATCGTTCAAAAATTCACTCATACACTTGTAATTGGGATAATGGGCAAAGTCTTAATTTATTATGTTTTATTATTAGAGCATCATGCACCCATTATCCTTTAAGTGCATATATTTTAAAAAAAAAGTCGGTTAATCTTAACAGTCCCACATGGTAAGGATTTGTTTCGAATTAATCAAATTTGATGGGCATGATAAAAAGTGGCGTATATACAAAAAGCTACTAACAGAAGGTTTGAACATTTGCTTCCATTTTATAGTCGTCCTTCGAACCATTTTTCATGTGTCTAAATCGACCATTGAATTTCATGTCTAAATCCAACCTTGAAATTACATTTTAGGCCTCCGTTCTATCACAACACAACGAGCTTTCTGCACCTGTCGCTAGATGTCTTGAAGGAGACCTGTATTCAATTCCGTGTGAAATTTTGGTTTGGTTTGGATCTCTGCTAAATAAAACCGAATATTACCGTATTTTCCTTCGATGGGGTAAAATTTTACTTTCGATTCGGTTACACAGATGTATCCGCTACGCATTAATATTTTTACCCAACCGTTTTCCGGTTTCGAAACAATTACTCTGCTATTGTTTTTACACAGTACCTACCATTAAAACTAATTTACATGCTCATACTAAAAGGTATTAGATATTTTTTTTAAATATGGTTTTTTTCCGAATATTCTAATATAATTATGATATGACCGTAATAATGCATTGAGGTTTTGGATAACAATTATATCTTTATTAAGTTTTTCATTTTTTTCACATTTTATTATGCCTTGAAAAACTATCTGCCTAGTTACAAATAAGCGGTTTTCCACTGGGTTACAACTTAGGGTTATAAATTCAAATCTTTTTGTCCTATGATAGCATTATTGTATTTTTGCCACCTTCATGTATCTATTCGATCGTACTATACCATGTATTCTCAATCATTATGTCTGGAATGATTTTATATAATATTAATATAATGAAAAAAAAAAAGTTCATTCATTCATTCATATTGGTGAACGTTGCATTGTGTAGAGTGGTCAGTTTAGCCAGCCCATACATACAGGTTGTAAACCCTGAGCCATCGTATAAAGAGACTTTCATACATGTTTCTCATACATAAATATCATCGTATCTCTGAGGTTTCTGTAATTTATCCTATCCTAATATAGTAAAGTCGATTTTATTGTATTAGAGATAATTTTAATTAATTAAGATAATTAAAATTGACGGGGATAAAATCGGGTAATTGTGATCTCATAACATATAAATAAAAATATGGTTAGAAAACAATTTGTGAAAACCATTATTTTTACTCCCTTTATATAAACTCGTGGCGTCTGCTTGCTTGCCGGCTTGCCGTCAACAAAAACTTTGGATCGAGTTTTGACCCTTTTCCCATGATCTAATCGAGCTGAAACTCGGCAAGTAGACTCTTGGCGATGATTAGGAAGATCTATAAAATTTTCGTTAAAAAAAATTAATAATTACAGTATAATTTCGGATTTTAAGAAATTTTATTGGTTTTTTCAAATTGGAATCATTAGAAAAGTTTGATTAGCAACGGCTCGGCGGCTCCATAACGCCGCGGAATATTTTCTAAATTTGAATTACTCCGTCGGTATGCATAATAGGTACTTCACTACGAATGTCGAAAATCTAAATTGAAGTGTCTTATCAAAGCTCAAAACATCTGACATTTTAGAAATATATTAAATTACTGTAAGTTTAGTGTTATGATATATGTTTTAATTCGTCTTTAATTGTTGTTATATTTTACAAAGAAAGGAAGTATAATAAAAACTTGGTTTTTATAGGTTACTTTTTTAATAGATAATCAAAAGATTCCTTTTAATGTCCCGGTGTCGGAGGGTTGTTCGAGTATCTGGTTACATTATATTAATATTGCTCTAGCGCATATTACTATACATAATATAATAAAGCACATCTCACTTTACGCAATCCTTGAAGTATTTGGGGTCCTCTGTGGGGAATAATTTAGTTTAAACTATTCATCAACTTCTTCCGGGTCGTTTCTCCGTTTTCCCCCGGGAGAAAGAGAAAGAGAATAATTTTCCCAAATTGCTGTCTATTATTTATTCTATACTGTTGGAGAAAGGCTTAAATTTAAATAAACAGGGTTCAATTTATATTCAAACACAACGAGAGTTTTCCTTCTCGAGAGAAATAATGTGACTTCTCGAGGAAATCTATTTCGTACCTAAATACTTTTTTTCTAATTTCACAAGGGTAAATGTACTATTTTAGGTACGCATTTATACCGATCTGAAAATTTGGGGGACAGCAACGCAAGTCCTTAATAATGAAGAAAACTTTTTAAAATATTTTTCCTACTTATTTTCTTATTTATAAATATGATTAAAATATCTTATTTAAAAATACGCTTCACAAACCGGGTATCCTGTATACAATGTGCAAATTTCACGAATCGAAAATGAACAAAAAAAAAATAAACAGACTTGTTATCGTCTGAAATCGAATTTTACACGAGAGAAATATATACAAATATGCAAAAAACTTCACCTACTTACTATCCCTGCAAAAAGGTCGCGAAATAGCAGACTGAATTTTTTTTGCTAAAAATAGTTTCAAATTCAATATATTGTTCTGAATTATTATAAAAACTCTATAAATGTTTCTCTTAAAATTCTTAAAATTAACCCTCTTTTTTTTACTCCCCTTGTTTCTACACTGCAGGCCAGATTCATATTTGTGGCGAACATGCAATAAATTAAAGCACTCAAAAAAAGTATAATTTAAACTTATTTCAAAATAATCCTACCGATGTCCGGCGCTTGCTTTCTGAGCAATTTTTCAAATAAAATATATGTCATTATTTTTCTATTAATAAGATAAATATAGTTTTATCAATAAATCATATCATATATGTAGGTGTATATACTATGCAAATACGATCTGCAGTTACTACCAGTGAAAATCTATAATTGGCTTTTATGTTTACCATTCTTTGTATTTAATAAATTATGGTTAGCTGTTGGTTTTCCGAAAAAACATAGATAAATAAATAAACCTTTTTGACAAAAACAAAAGTGAAGTGTTATCTTACAATTTAATTGGTGATCGTTGCGTTGTGTAGAGTGCTCACCTAAGCCAGCTCATACAGGTTGTAAGCCCTGGGCCATCGTATTAAAGTCTTCCACACGCGTTTCTCATATGCATTACTTCGTTTCTGTGAGACTTCTGTGATTTATCGTAATTAATTAATCATACATCTGAGGACAAAATCCAGTAATTGTGTTCTTAGAACACACCTACATATAAAAATGTTTTTTTTTACATTAGCAACTATTACAGTATGAATGATCTCACCGTTAATCAAAATGGCCTGTGATCCCTAATTACTGATATTCTACTTAACTTGTTTCAGTTTTACACAAAATGCTAATTAAAATGTTACTTTCGCAATAAATAATATCGTATATCGCCCCAAAATCGTATGTTTGTGTTAGCGTGACAACAGTAGCGGCATCTGGTAGCGTCGACCGCGAGTTAAGGCTTTGAAAGCAACGCCATCTAACGTCTTGGTTGCATGACGGACATTGTTACGTAAATAATTATATATTGTTATTATGAAATTATTTATATTATTGATACTAAATTCATTTTGATGTTTCAGATTTGAACATCATTATTAACATAAAATGATTTATTTAACAAAATGTAATAATTTCTTTTTCTATTTATGTGAGAACCGAATACATTCTTGTATAGTTCGAAAACTGTGGTCCCCTTATAACAATATCGAAGAAGGATTTGAATTTCCATAAAAGATATCCGAAATTTATCCAGCTTAAGTTAAAAATCGTAGGAGTTGTGGTTTTGCTTCACGATTTTCTCGACATTTTTGAACTTTTTTCTGACTTCATCCGATTTTTTCACGTAATTGAATGAAATATTCGAATCCAAGAATTAAAATATAGCTGAATAATAAGTTTTTTTTTCAATTGATTGAGCAACATTGTAGATTGACATTTTTAAAAAATATTGATTATTTTATTTGTATCTAATTTTATATGAGTATTTCACCTTCATGTTTCAGAAATACCTTTCCATCGTCAGGGTGTTATATGTATGTTAAATGTACAAAGTACATTTTGCAAACGAACTCGGATCATTTAGTAACATAGCAACAATTTGGAAAACACTAAATGAAGTATTGGGAAAAGAAACGAAAAATATAGATGAATGAATTATGAAATATCATGGAAAAAACAGTGATGAAAAAAGTATTGCGGATAAATTTGTCAACACAGTTCATGAATCAATAGAGAGCATTAAAATATCTTGCGATCAAAAATTACTAAGCACAAAAGACTACACCAGTGATGAACCTCTAGAAATGTCTTCGTACTTCGTAAACCAACAACAAAAATGATAGCTGGCATTATTGATAAATTAAACGAAAATAAGGGGGCACGGACATGATGGAATAAAATGAGAGACATAAAACAAATTAGAGATCGTATATCTCCAATAATTCGCAAGTTAATTAATAACTCACTAAATCATGGGATCTACCGTAACTTCCCGAAAACAGCCATAGTCGGTCCCATATACAAAAATTTGTGAGAGCTATCACATTCAAATTAGAAACACGTAAAAAAATTCTGGAAGGTTTTAATTATTTTATTTTATTGAATTTAACTTTTAAATAAAGTTGTTTTATAAAGTCATCGAATGATTTGGAAGTCACTTCGAGGCGCAACGTTTTAATTAAAAATAAAATAAAATTTTGTAGTACATACACAATATTTGTGATATTTATCATTACTTTAGTTTCAATAGGCACTGTTCCTCTAATAATCAGGTATAATAAACAAATAAAAAGAGTTATAATTAACATCTTATGAAGAGTTATTTATTACACATAATGATGAGAAGGACAGCGTCTCTCGAATCTAAAATAGTGACAAATATCTCAAATATTATGTATGTAATACAAATTTTAAATAAAAATGATATTTAAATTAATTTATAATATTTGACGTGTCTAACGTTTTACTGAAGAAATGTCAAAAATATTGAAAAAGAAATGCTTAACTTTAAATTGTTTATCTCGAAAACTGTTGATATTTTTCAGAAAATGTTGGAATTTTCTTCTACTCTTAATACTACTCCATAATATAATAAAATATATTGTGGCTTACGTCTGAAACACCCTGTACGTTTATACAATTGGTTGCGATAATGATTCGTCAGGACAATAATGCAACCTGAATAAGAAAACGATTGTAATATTAACTCAAGTGGTTAGTTAAACGAAGTTAATTATAAATTTGATAACATAAAAATTGTTTTTTGCTTGAAATGTAAAAACGAGAAAGTAGAAAGGATTATCCTTATTCTTCGACTTCTGCCCCTATTTTGTCCTAGCGTAGTAGAACTTCACGTATCGAGTCTACCCTTGCCTTTTGGGATATTGTTATGATAAGTGTATTTGGTTAGACTATACAACTGAAAATAATAGGTGAAAGCAATAAAACGAAATTGGTCCGGGAAATGCTTGACATTTTGAGTTCTGAGTACTCTTCAAATACATTTGTAAATATATATGTAACTGCTCTCACGAGACATTTTTATTCAATTTTTTTTTGGGATAATGTAAAATCCGATGTTTCTTTTTACTTCAAACATTCCATCAATTGAGAAAAATAAAATTAATTTTCTTCAACGAATTTGTCATAGAACTGTTTTTTGAAACATGTATATTTAAACGTATTGATTTTTTTTTTGTATAAAGTTTGCATGAAAAATTGTATTCAAAGTTCATTGTATATGTATCGATTTAAGTACCTAATACTCTACGATTCATTGATTTTTTGTTATCTTTTTCTTTATTTTATGGAGTTATTTCAAATTAATATCTAAATATAATTACAGAATTGTACGGAAAATTTATCTCGTATTTGTATGAATGACTATTTGAAGAATTGCTTGCGCGAAAGAGTTTTAAAAAATTATGTTACATACAATAATTAATACTAAAACATAAAATATGTAAGGTGAGAATAGATTGATAAAATCGTCAAGTTTGTGTTTACTGGGGTATTATGCCGTGTTGTTACGACCTTTCACAGGCATGCAAACTCGGTCATCCAGAAAAATCAGCACTGGCTGAGCATTTTCTGGATACCGGCCATCATTTTGCATTCGAACCGAAAATCCTTGGAAAGCCTAAGAGTCACCATGCGCGTCTTATCAAGGAAGCACTAGAAATCTACAAGCATCCGATAAACATTAATAGAGATGATGGTCTCAAATTAAAAACATCTTGGTATCCGGCGCTTCAAAGTCATTCTCGTCGCAGACTCCGCAGAGATAGTGATCAGACAACAGATGAATCATACATACAACACAATACAACACATCATTACTTCGGCACGGTATTGCAAGCCGATAATTAACCACAACACCAACATTCAAGACAACACATCAGCCCTGATGATGGACCCTGCAATGGGATCCGAAACGTCGGCCCGAAAGGTCGTAACAACACGGCATAATACCCCAGTAAACACAAACTTGAAGATTCTGAGTGGCCGTGAAAACCTAAGAACATTCTTGATAAAATCGTTTTTCAATCGTATACCTCTTTGAAGAGAGCAGGTAGTGAAAGATGTCTTGGTTTAGGTTGATGTTCTGTCTTTTGTTCACATTTATGGCATTTGTTTATTTATACGTAGGTATCTAAGAAACGTTCTACAACATTTTCAAATATGGCAGTAAAGTTCCTGTCAAAATGGGATGATGATACTAAAAGTGGCGTGACTTCGCTTTTTGTGACTGCTCCGCTACTTTATAACATAAATACATACACATACATATACATTATTTATACTGTTTCTTATATAATATACCTTGTATCCTTACGAAGGGGCCATAGGCTCTGAAACGTGTTAATATTTTTCATAAATTATGTGGTGAAAATAAAGTTCATTTTTATTTATTATATTAAAAAGGTCACCACAAAATTATTTGGGTCGTTTTGAAATTTTTTTATCTAATTGACCTTTCCCACCTGCAGAGAATTGTAAAACCAAAACTAGCAACATATGGCATAACGCATTAAGGTAGTAAAAGAACCGCCTGGAGTTCATGATGTGATCCTACTGAGCCAGCCTGTGAATGAAATTTCTTTCAGAGAGACTTCACACAGAGACACACACAATATATTTATATATACCGCCACCACCAACCACTTGAGGATATAATATTTAATCAACCGGTTATATTCATCGACAGGGTTTTAAAAACTAATATTAACCAAAAAATATAATGTATCTTTTTGCTAAAAAAGTATTTTTCAAAAATAATTCTCAAAATAATTTAAAAAATAATAATTGTAATACCTGATTATATGACTATAAAAACATAGTGTGATGAAGGGTGTAGGAAAATGGCAGTAAATATAGGACATTTTCGCAAATATTTCTTAGGATAGGACATGTATATATAATATATAATAAAGTTTTATATTACTTATAAATGAATGAAAGTTGACACAGGAATGACAGTATTAGAATTGGAGTAAGGTTGACAGATTCGAAATGGGTAGGTACTTAATATAGTATTATATTATACCTTTCGACAATACTGTACACAATTTGTAGAGACATAATATACAGTATGTAACAAAGCTAGTCCACGATACTATAAAGGTAAGTTCTTACCTATATTACGGGTTGAAAAAGTTCTAGAAACAATGACTTATATAATATTAATATCAATCGTTGGAGGATTTCTTTAAATATTTTTATATCTTTTCAATAAAATTTTGAACTTTCATGAAAGTATATTAAATATCAACAACTCATTCGCTTTAATACAAGTCAAATAAAATGATTAAAATGCTGCAGGAATTTGATATAAAAATTTTGCATAGAAGAGTACGGCGTTCAATCCTCTCTGCCTACCCCTGCGGAGAAACGGCGTGATGGTTAGTAAGTTAGTTAGTTCATTCTTTTATTTGACTTATATTAATTAAGGCGAATAAATTTTTGATATTCTATAAGTATAAGGTAAGTAAAGTAATGTAAGATACGGAAAATAAGTCAGAAACATAAAAAAAATATAAACTTTGAAGTCGGTTATCTCCATAACTATTGATATTAAAACATTGTTATTAAATTGTTGAAAGAGGCAGAAATTTACCTGTAAAATATTGTTGACTAGCTCTGTTATATCCTATTTTCAATATAAATCGAGAGGTTAATACAATATAAACCATATCGAAATATTTAACTTAGTTATTAGGTCAATACAATATAAACCATATCGAAATATTTAACTTAGTTATTAGGTCAATACAATACAAACCATATCGAAATATTTAACTTAGTTATTAGTAGAAATTAATATTATAAATTGGGTTATTATTAGTTTATAGTACATCTGTGTGAATGATTTAGATACCCTCAGGTATTTAAAAGTTTAAAGTTTAATTACTTATGTGAATGTTAATGCAAATATTTAAAGTATATTCAAATGTATTGATAATATACAGCGGCTTGCAGTCAGTAATTTGTGATTAGTTTTACTAATTGCTGACTATCATTTAATGATCACCATGCATAATTTCTACATATTAACGCCAAATCCATCAATACTATAAGTTTTACTTTAATTTATTTAGATTTTTATGTCATTATATAATTTCACATTGATATTAAATTTTTTTCACTTGAATTACGGCTTATTTCAATGTGCCGACAGCACGCGCTTGGCCTCATACACACAAGACGTATTTTCCGACCAATTGTCAAGTTTTTTTTTTCAATTGAACGTTTTTTAGTTTTTAACCATAATAAAAATATATTTAAAAATTATAGACATGTAGAACCAATTGGCAGAAATCTTACAATCGATAGCATCGTAAAGTAAGAATGTATCAATTGTTATTGAAAAATTTAACTGGAAATCAAAAATTACCATTGATAGAAATATCCACATTGTTCAATGTTCCTGAAAACTGCGATGCTATAGGGGTGAGATGAATGCATGAAAAATTATATTAAAAAAAATAAAAACCTGTATATACGAGTATATACATTCTCTTACAAATATCTAATGTATTAACTCTTCACATATTTTTTTACTTATCTTCACAAAGGCGTGAAGGCAATAATTTTCCAGGAAGAATGAAAAAATAACTTAATTTTAGCGGACTGCCTTTTACATCCTTTTTCTAAAATATATAAATCATGTGATATTTAGTGGCTATTCTAGTAATTCTGAAATGCCTCCGCGATAAATGTATTTTGTAACATTTTTCCGGCTTAAGATAAACGTAAGAGCGAAGAAATATTTCCAGAACTTTGTGATATCTGTAATACAATTTTTCCTTCGAAAGTATCGTACAGTTTTTCGTGGTTTAGATAGCATCTTTCCAAACATATACAAAAGTCGTGGGAAGGATAAAGAGTTAAACAAATCCCTTATATACGAGTTAAAATAGAGAATATCCGATATGAATGGCACGAGATCGCTACAATCCCTACGAAAATATTTGATTTATTTTTATAGGCTGCTTAAAAGCGGCTGTGAGGTATGCTCGGATAAACAAAATGCTATTTATTCGATAGTTATTTTCACATGGTCAAAGTTTTTATTACATTAGTAGCTCAATGTCAAAAATGACGGAATATTTGTTGGCGTTTCTGCTAAGCCCAAGTATATATTTATAGCATCTTTTTGGTGGTCTACAAAAAGGTGGCCGTGTTTTGTTAATCAGCCGGTTTGGGTTTAAGCCACATCTCCGGACGTTCTTTTAGCCGTGAACTCGAACGTAACGGACGTTACACGAAGTTGCGGGGACAGACGGGCGGACAGACAACGAAATTATTATGTTTGATATTCAACAAAATATTAAGGTGATTGATTCATTATTTTTTCCATGGATTCTCTTGTATTTCGTATTACATTTTCATATGGAAGGAATAAAATTTAAAAATTTCATAAGGTTGCATATATTTTAAACACACAATATATTATTCTCAAATGACAAACTATACTACTCAATCAATTTATCAATTACCAAACCATCGATGTTTTAGAATTGAAGAAAATTGCTCCAATTTTTGGGCTTTATATGACTATGTGAGGTGTTTTTTTTTTTTTTTTTTAATATTCATTTGATTGTCCCAAGAAAATGGTCTTTAAAACTATTATAAATGTTTATATTTTACGTCATAATTTCAACGCGTGTAACTGTTTTAACATTTTATTTATCTTTTTAGTAATAAAAATTCCTGTTCTCCAAAATATTTACGTCAAGTAACTCGGACATTCATTAAAATAATCTGTAATTTATAAATATCGTTCCGCTAAGCATTCCTTTTTTTTTTTAAATATTTTTGATTTAAGTATTATAACAGACAATTAATTTAGTTATTTCCCAAATCTCACAGAATTTTTTTTACTCGGGTACGAGGTTTTTGATATAGTGTTATCCAATCCAATCTCTCTTTTCGGATACGTAGAAATATTGGCGACTCGGATTTATACATATTCCAGTTTATTTCTGAAGCGTACGGCTTGGGGTCAAAATTGAATTTTATGGTGAAACTGGCATTCTATCGTATTTCTTGATTCTTCGTACATTGCGAAACGTATTTATCTGAGTGAACAGAAAATTTGTATGTTCGATCATTGTGTTGTACCTAATATCCACCCATTTATTATGTGAACAGGATGTAATAAATTAATATTTGAAATGGAAAATAATTAAAAAATTTTAAATTGTGTCTAAAATATTGTAATATGTAAACCGTTTTAATAATAATCAAAGCATTATTTTCAGTTAAGTAACATATCAGTCTAACTATTTCGTGATTTATTGTTCTGTTTCATTATCTGTAAAATAATGTCATAATTTTCACTTTTTGACTCCTTCAAAAATACCGGTAAACCGGTCTAAAATACCGATTTACCGGTAATGCCATTGTATAGTAAATTTGAATGCCGTCCGTTGTATACACGTTCACGTATTTATTGTCTCAATATAAATGTTATTACAGTAGCCGGCAAACATCTTGAAATTTTACGGCGTAGTGGGCGCATATACCATTCCACCAACGAGACCCAAATTTTGTCTTCTGCGCATTCCCCCACTACGCCAAAAAATTTCAAGAAGTTTGCCGGCAACTGTATGAATGCTGTCATGGGACTTGAAGGTTGACTAATGAGTCGTCGTGTATATCCGGAACAATCGGTACGTTTTCAATTTCCTAACAAAGAGGGTAAACACACATCTCCGGCTGATTGCAGTTGTATCCTTGTCAATAGAAGTAACGCAAACAGCGACGTACTTTCATTATATTGCTTGCATTCAGAGTCGATGCTCACCTTTAGAACTGTTGACCCGAGTGGGTTACCGCTCTGTATGAACGACTGCTGTGGCACACATTGTTCGACTTGGGACGTTTCTCTTTACCATTTTTAAATACACCAGCATTTTAAAAGTCTGATAAGCTTTAAGATTTAATTTTTGAAGTTTGAGCGCAAAGACAGCCATATCCAAAAAAATAAAATGTTCTGAATGCGATATCCGAAGATTGCTAATTTAGCAACTGAATTCGAAATTCTATAGGAGATATAGCTCTATCCCTTTCAAAGTAATGTTGACAAATCACCATTAAAAGCAAATACAGCAATATCCTCTAGTGTATAAAGCAAAAGCAGCAATATTCACTTCAAACAATCAACCTCCAATGATGTATCACGCGACAAAATAGCCGCATCATTTTAAAAAGAGAGTTAATGTCGATCTACAAATACAGCAATATACAAATATCAATAACAAAAGCAGCAACGTCCACTATTTGGTATCAAATACAGCAATATCCATATTTAAATGTTAACAATTTATTTATACACGTATATAAAAGGAAAACTGAGATGGCAAATGTCTTTAAAAACTTATTTCCAATAATATATAGGTTTCATGGATTAGATTTCAGAGGCATTACCTTAAGTAGCGACAGATTTTTTGTATTTATCTCAGAAACACCTGAATTTGATATTGCCGCCTTTGCTTTTATACTCCCCATAAAAGTTATATAATGTAAGGCACACGGGTAATTTGTAGAAAGAAAAGCCTCTCACAGATTAACCGTATTTATTTAAATAATACACAAAAGTTAATCTCTATATTTAAATTTTCGAAGTCGAGGAGTGTGCTCGTATTACTGTTGAAATGATTAGGGCTGATGAAAGAATGAAGAAGCGTCTTGCGTGGTAATTTTTGCTTTCTGGACATGTTGAGAGGTGTTTTGCTTCGTACGCTGACTTGCTACAGTATCTTTTCTGATGCTTTTTGAAAGACGTTCGGCAAATGGCGAAGACATCTCCATAGCTTAAAAATTGGTGAAGATTATTTATATTTATTATTTAACTACAACACTAATATTACCAGTTGCTCAACAAAGTTGCTTCACTACTTTCGCATAGACTAAAACTAACTAACTAAGCTATGTTCATTGTACCTACTGATGACTTTTTTATATATTTTTTATCTTATTCAAATTTTTTATTGATGGATTATCCTTCTAATTTATATTGACGATTCTAGAATTAGACCGTAGGAATGGAGTATCAGCAGTCGTGAAATTAATTATTCATTTAATTCCTCCGTTACTTGTTATCAGAATGTACAGGTAGTAAATATATTTCAGTGAATCGATGTGAATTATTTCTATTGTTATATTTTTATTGTTATATTTATCCTTGGAGTAAGGTTACCAGCGGTCATGAGACACATCATTAATTTTATCTCACAAGTAACGCCAACCAGACTTAACAAGCAGTCGTGAAATATTATGTGATGACGAAACTTATTCGGTGGATTAAATCATATTTGAAGGGTTCAGAAGCAAACCCACTGTTATTCTTTAGGCGAAATTGTGTAAATCGATTTTGTAATCGATTTTTTAGCCAAAGCGGTAATTTTAAAATTAATATTCTGTGGACTGCATGTTTCGAAGACATAGAAATGTGTTTTAAATAGCAATTTACATTTTTTTCCAACGGTTACAAAACTTTTTACAATAAATTGATGTTGCTCGAAATGCATAATCCCAACTATTATAATTTCATTGTCTGTCCGGCCGTCGTAACTTCGTGTAACGTCCGTAACTCCTTTATAGTATTTTTTTCTTTTTTATATATAAATAAATAAATACTTATTCCTTAGGAACCGACATGTAAAAGTGCCGTTATTTTTGACGGGTCAGAGCTAGTTTATAATATAAAATAACTAAGATAATAAATATAAAATGCAAAATCATCAGCTTTAAATCCACTATTGTCTGATAATTATGCTCAAATACATCAGTCTCTATTTTGTGTCAAATATGTAGTAGATAGCGGTTTTATTTCTGAATCCAGAATGCAATGGTTGACTCTCGCCTAGCGATCCTTTAAACGGTGGTTCGAGATCCATCTCTATATACTGGAAAGTTTCAACACTCTTAGTATTTTCATTTTAAGCTTAATGCTTGTGTTATGAAAATGGAACTAACTTCTGGTTTTTTGGAATGAGGCTCAATCTACTGATCGCTGGATCACTAGGCGAGAGTTATAACCACTAATCCAGCAAGTTTTTTTTTCACATATTTTAATTACAATATTCATTGCTATTTTTGTAAATAAATAATAATTCCGTGTTAAAGCTCTTAAAACGTATAAATAAATAAATGATAAAGCAAAATGGTTTAGTACGTTGTGATTAAAAGGCAAAGAATGCCCTTGAAGTGACTGAACTAAGCGTTATTAAAAATGATGATGCGCAAGTGTCGGTAATACACAGCCAATGTGGCGATGCTAGTGGGTGTCGGTGTCTGTGAGAGCGGTTGAGGCTCGGTGCTCGGCATGGTGGAGCAGCACCGCGAGGGCGGCTGCAGCAGCGGGGGGGGCGCGCCGCCGCCGCTCATCCGGGACCTGTACCCGCCCTCGCCGCGCGAGGCCAGCTGGATCGGGACGGAGACCAAGAGGTGCATGCCGCCGCACATCTACAAGTACTACCTGGCCAGGACGAGGGAGTACAGGCGCCAGAGTATGATGCACCACAGGGTGAGTCTGCGCGGTGGGCGCCCACTCTTTAACCTATCCGTTACTGTGCTGTAATTTGAGTTGACATTGCCTCTAATTATGTGAATATCATTTGTTACTTATTACCTGTATTAATGTACGCGTTGAAATAAATTTAACACGACTTTAGTGTCGAGAAGAGCAGTCCCTCTCGTCATCAGGTGTAATTTATAACTAACAAAAATACAGAAATTTTGACAATGTTTGAGTAGAGTAACGGATCGTGGAGCTGTGGAGATGATTTTTTGTGTGGTTTTCAAGAGAAAAGTGCTGAGGAGCGGAGAATTTTGTAAGAATGTGATGTTTTTACGAGTGTTTTTTCAGAATCTAAGTTGTTTTGGATTTCGACGGTTTCCAAACGGTTCATTACCAATCCTAACAATCAGAACTTGAATTCTGAGAAATTCAGATAAACAACATCACATTCTTACAAAAGTCTCGACAAATTTATGTATTAAGGTTAGTTATAAATTACACCTGGTAAAAAAATAGCACAATATAAAATACAATTGGATAATGAGCATAGTCTTCACTACAATGTTTATTATCTGAGTATCATGTACCCATTATCCTGTTAGTGTCTCTAATAAAAAAAAAATTAAAAAAAAAAAAAAAATACACCTGACGATGAGAGAGACTGCTCCTCTCGAAACCATAGTCGTATTAAATTTAACTCAGCTTGTGTGAATTATAAAGATCAATTTAGTTCAAATCAAAATAATCATGTCGCCCCACAAAGTAACTGCCGTATCAATTAATATCACTAAATACATAGTTCAGGTCTTAGGTATTTCTCCGTAATATATTTATGTATGCAATGAAATAATTACAAATTTATCAGGCACAAAAAATTAAATGTTTTCTCGAAGAAACTAATGATAATTTGTCAATACGTGCGTGTATTATAGGAGGAGCGGTGCGGGGAGCGCATCGGCATCGCTTGGTGTATAGCATCCATCGCACAACACACAGTACAGTGCGCAGTGTATAGTGCGCAGGGTGCTTGGTGACGAATCATCATTTTACTCTGCGGTGGCAGGGTATACGCTGGCCGAAGAGGGTTAGACGTTATCGTTCATGATGATCGATGTTTTTTCTCACTTCTAAAACTTTAGCAGAATAATTGATACGTATTTTAACTTTAACATAATCATCAAGTATTATATTAATAATTAATACAAGTAATAAATGTTACGTAAACATTCATATTAATTCGATTTAAAAATAGCTAAATCTACATGTTCAATGAGTTTACAGTACCGAGACGCGGCACCGTATGGAAAAGGTTAAGGAATAGAATGTTCTAGATGTAAGACACTAGCTATCAAAAAATGTTCTCGGGTTTTCAACGTTCAGATCCTTCTTGTTAGACATTCATAGTGTGTAAATGACCTTCCTGGCTGACGTTTTGGATCCCATTGCAGTGTCCAACATCAGTGTCGATTTTGTGCTATGAGTTTTGATGATATGATTACGTATTGGCTGGTGTACCGCGTTGAAATCAGAGTGTGTCTGTGTTTATGTATTTTGTGACAATACAGTATCGGAGACAGTTATTGCCATGATTTGTCTTGTCTTGTGTATGTTCAAAATGTCGGACAGAAAGTAGTATGCATACGGCAGAGTATCTCAGAAAACTAAAAAAATGTCGCCTTGAAAGTAGTATAGGTACACGTAGGGCAGAATATCACAGATTTATTTTTAATTTTTTAATTTTAGTCACTTTAGTTTTAAATTTAATTATATTTATCATTTTAATCGGAAAATTATTTTACTAGAAGATGCTCGGTATTAAGTTCACAAAAATAATTAAAAGGATTTTTCAAATATTTCTGCGGCCTTCAATATTCACTGGTAGCAATTTCACAAATGATTTCACAATTCTTTCTTTCGTCCTTTCATTATACACACTTTGAAATCAATAGATACTCTAATTGTTCGACCTATCGGATTGAATCTCGTTTCTTTTCTTTGAGTCTTTTCGGTTAAGGTACTAGTAATACAATATTAATATATTATAGATGTCTCATAGAGACAAAGGTATTTTTTTGTATGGGAATGAAGGATGTGAAGTATTTTTGATGTCTAATGGGTTCGTATGGCTGGCTTAAGTGATCACTTTATGCAATGTAACGTTCACCAATTCCACCCGTGATACACTAGCGTATCATCTATCAATCTTTGAAGTTGTATATATGTTTAATATACACACCTTGTTCCATAAGTGTTTCGTATTAGTAATACAGTTATGGTTACTCAGTTTTGTTTCAGTTAATACTATTTGTATTTCCGGTGACTCGTGTTTGCAGGCACACTAATCCGCTTTCTATTTTTGTTGCGAAATAGAGTACCTAATAGTTGCAGCTGTTTGTTAGCTGAGTTGCTTTTATTGCATTACATTGCATTCGCGGCCGAGAACCTTTACATATTTAAATTAATGGAAACAGTCGGAGAGCGACTGTTTTGCGGTTTCCTCCCCCAAAACCCTCTTTAGTCGATTACCATATTTGCAGGTGCATTTTGCGCACCTGCTTCTGCCCGAGAAATCAACGTTAGTCGGAGATATGTACTCTGGAGCTCCTAAGGTATTAATTTCACATATAAGCTATAAGTGTAAAATATAATTTTTCTGTTTTTTTGACAATTTCTATATTATTAAAATTTGTTTTTTGTATAATTCATAAATGATTTACCCAAAATGTAAACATGAGATAAACTTCAGGAGAATTATGATCATTAAATAATATTCATCTTATTACCTGTCGTGAGTTTAATAATATTTTATATTTTTTCATTACCTACTTAAGTTTTGAGAGAAACAGAATATTTCGTCGATAGGTAAGATATCTTTTAAATTTAGAATTTTTATATAGATTCTGTTGACATACTATGAATAATGTTTTGGTACTGATAATATTATTCAACTCACATAGAGGTATACTTCTTTCCCTTTAAGAAAGACGAAATTGAATTGGTATGTGTAAGCCGTGCGTACAGGCACATTGCTTCGTTGTGTTGGTGTTTATACCCGAAAACACCAACGCAACGAAACAATGTGCATCGTACTCATGGCTTACATATACTAATTCGATTGTCTTTCTCAAATGGAAAGAGATCTTACAAGGTAAATATTATTTAATGATCATCATGAATAATCTCTACAATGTAAACGCCAAATTCATCAATAATGTATTCAAAAGAATTATTTAGCTACATAATGATTGCACATTTGAATATAATCTATTATTTTTTAAATCAATGATAATACAGAGACGAAGCTAATGTATATATGAGAAAAGTGGATGTAAGTCTCATATACGATGGCCCAGGGCTTACAGCCAGTATGAGCTGGTTTAAGTAATCACTATTCACAATGCAACGTTCACCAATTCCATCGTAAGAACATCCGCACATTATCTTTTTTTTTTAAGTTAGGGCGTACCAGAGTTAGCAGCAGAAACTTGGACGTGAGATTTCTGACTATGTTGTGAGTCTAAAATTCAAGCAACATGACCTAATATCAATAGTTATCGAGATATGCAATATCAAAATTAAGATTTTTTCCAATATTTCTGACTTATTTTCTGTTAAAACTTGAACTATCATTACAGTAACTTATATCGATTATGAAAAATTCATTTTCTTCAATACAACTTAAATAAAATGATGAAGACCTTGTAAAGAATAACTTTATTCAATTTTTGCAAGGTTTTTATCATTTTATTGGACTTGTATTAAAGCGAATGAATTTTTCATATTCGATATAAGTTACTGTAATGGTAGTTCTACTTTGTGCAAAAAATAAATAAGAAATATTGAAAAAAATGCAAACTTTGATATATTGCAAGTCTCCATAACTTTTGATATTAGCCATGCTTGCTTCATTACTTTAGACTCATAAAATAGGCAGGAAGCTACCGGCAAAGTTTCCGCTGATAGCTCTGGTACACCCCTGTATATGTTCGAATCAAGAATCCTTAATATATTTCTATGGTCTTTGCTAGAGACATCTGTTAATTTTTTTCTCGTTAACAAGTTAGTATACATAGCTTTCATGACTGGTAATGATACCTCATTTTTTTTTTAAAGTGAAGTTTTTTAGCTATATTCTTTCGAATTATGCATGATATTTTTTCGAATTATTAAACATATCTACTAGCCTGAAATTCAATATTTTCAATTTTTAACTCCTATCTTACACCAGCATATATTTTTAAACAATATTTTATATGAAAGTATGTTCTAAGAACACAGTTACTGCTTTGGCAGTTAAATCCAACTCCATTGTTAACACTGTGCTTTAAGGCATTGCATGTATTAAAAAAATTACACGTATGTTTGTGCGAAATATGCCATATTTCAATAACTAAGAATCTGTGTTGCATTTCTCCTCATTTATAAAATTTATTTATGCATGCTTCGTAATATTTTATTATATGTACGATTAATTGAGTTTAGTATGAAAAAATAACACAAAGATGTGATGATAACACCCGCGAAATAAAATATTTTTAAAATAGTAATGCGATCATTAAACCTTTACAATAATTTTTTATCCTAGGAGTTTTATACTACGGCTGACAAGAGCTCCGTGGCCACTGCCAATATTTTTGCTAATCCTGTTTTTTAATGTAATGATATATTATATAATTTCATTTCAAACGTTCTTAAAATGATTTAAACACAGGCTTCACATAACTACGACTGCCCGATCTCGCTAAATAAAGCGGTTTGTGTCTTGGCTACCCGCCATCTTAACTCACTCTATGCTATGCGAATATGTTATGCGAAAGGTGTCGGTACAGAAGTGTACAGCATACGCGTACAAGTTTGCAGCGTAAAATACATAATAAAATACTAGCAGTACTCTCGTGAAAATCACGGGAGAGGCATGAATTATAAATATGTTATTTTGAAAACAAAGCATTTAAAACGAGACAGCAATATGACCTCGTTTCTTTATACAGGCATATATTAAGACCGCTGCCAAATCCAATAAACGAAAAAGCTTTTCTGCAGCAAACGATTTGAATTCTTCTATGTTTTGGTTTCCCTAAAGGTTTCTGCATTTCGGTTTCAGTGGTCAGGTCGAAAATTCGGGATTTAATTTTTAACTTTAAGTTAAAAATAATACGGGTCCGCTTTCATTGGGAATGCGATAAGGACCACACATATAAAAAAGTATATAAGTAGAATGCATTTTGGTTTGCTCGCTGACTAGGAGAAAAGATAAAATGCTTCATTGTGGCTACAGTGGTCAGAGGTTTTATTGCACCGTACTTAAGCGTACATTCTCAAATAATGTTTATTTTATTCTTTTTCATGCGTTTTTGGTTTTTTTTACAATTGTTTAAATTGTAATAATTTTCTTTTTAAAGTTTTCTTGCTGTGGTTCACAGTCTAAAAACACTGCTGTTAAAATGACAAAAACATTCATTTAATTTTATCTGAGTACCTATTAGGTAGTACTCTGTAGTTCACACGGTGTTAACCCTTAGCGTACCGTGATGAAAAATACCAATATGCTGCAGTGATGCCGTGGTTTATGTTTTTCATCCAATTTAATGATCATTACAGTAGCCGGCAAACATCTTGAAATTTTACGGCATAGTGGGGGAAGTTTGCGCATGTACCATTCCACCAACGAGACCCAAATTTTGTCTTCTGCGCATTCCCCCACTACGCCAAAGAATTTCAAGAAGTTTGCCGGCAACTGTATCATTTCATTTAAAATGCTTAGAAACTTGAACTCGAACATCAACATGAGTAAACAGTGTGCCTTTATATGGGTATTTTCCAAAACGGTCTGGTTACAGAACATTGGCTCGGTAGACCTGTATCTATTACTTACTGTACATGTGAAGGATTAAAATTGATTGTTATCTAGCTACTGAGCTGTCATATTTATTTTTTATTTTATTTATTTAAAAAATCCTTGTTTACAAATAAGATACTTAATACTAATTTAACAATAAAACATAAGATAAAACATAAGATAAATTACACATTTTTTTTGTTTTGTTTAATTTGTGGATTATGCCACTCTACTAGGCTACGCCTGTCCCAGAGTGGCGTTATAGAACACAATTATAATATTTTTTCGAGTTCGTCAGTAGTATTTATTTTCATAAGGTAGTTATTATGTATCTACAGAGTATCAAGTGGAATGTTAGTGAAAGTTGAGTTAGTCATAAGTCCAAGTGTAAATATGTGTAGAATAATTGTTTAATGTAAAAAGGGTTAAAGTTTTGTTTAAGATTATTTTTTTATTTTCCTTAATTAATTAATTAATTTATATAGGTATATATTTTTATTTAAAGACATTATTACGCAATTACAGTAAGTAAATTTTCAGTTGCTGTTCTACCTTTGGAGGTAAGCCAGTTGTTTGCTAAAGCTTTTATTTTATTAATTGAGTATATTCTGATTTCCGGGAAGTCTGTTTTAAATATGTTAAATATTTTAGGCCCTATGTATGAGTAATTTTTCTGTCCATGTGTTGTCTTAGTTTTTGGTATTTCGTCAAGGTTTCGTAATGCTTGTCTAGTATTATGTGAATGCGAGTTACTGGTTGCTGTTAGGTGGTTTGTGTTTTTAATGTAGAAGATGAGGGTAGACTTAACGAACAGCTGTCTAACGTCCAGTACATTAAATTCTCTGAATAGTCTGTCATATATTTTGTTTGTTGGCATATACATAAGACAACATAAGAGTTGGCAGTTCTTGTAATACTCTTAGATAGGTGCCCAAGCAGTCTGCTCTGCAACCTCTACATCTGGCAGGTGTGGTTACCTGCTGTCGCAGGATTTATCTTCAATCTCGTGCAGGGCGAGTATATCTTCGGAGCCGGAACGCCTCTAAAAATAATTGCATCGTCTGCGAATTCATGGTCACATTTTCGTGCCGGGAATTATGGTTATTGCCCGGTTTTACGAGAAGGATTGTCGCGGCGTATGAGTAAAATAAAAAGAAACGCGGAATAAAGCGTAATTTTGCTTCACGGCGAGAACGTGGCGCGACTTCTCCATGATTTAGCGCCGCAAAGTGTAATATATTTTCAGTCAATTTTAAACACCTATTGGTAGGGCTGAACCGCAGGCCCAGGGACATTTTTATGGCCTATTTGTCTTGCTGTAATTGGTTTTATTCTTTGGTAAAGGTTTCGGATTGCTCCCGCTAGGAAAAACAAAGCAATCTCTGGTAGATTTAAAACTCTGGGTAAAAAAGCCACACAACAGTAATAATGAAATTGTACGCATTTTGAATATTTTTGACGACAATGCCGTTGCTTCGGTGACAGTTTGGCTGGCTGGGGACCGTGGTCGGTCAGCTGCGCCATCTGCCTGCGGGCTGTTTACCCATGGAAATATTCAATACGCGCTCTCTAATAATTTTTCTCTTAGGGTGATATTACTTTCTTCCAGAAAACTTGAAACGTAAATGAGTGCTTTTCGGCGTTATTAAGAGTAATGTTTGGGTTTCCAACGGCATGCCGAATTGAAAATTTGTAAAGTTTCGTAATTGATATTTGTGTTTTATACGCAGGATCAAGATCACAAAACGTTGATTCCTTCTACTTTTTTATTGATTAATTATTTGTTTGGGTTAAATATTTTTGCTTTTGTTACTAGCCTAACACTTTTTTTTCATTTCAGTACCGATAAATCGGTGTTTATTGGACAGAAATAAATTAATTGCTTGATACATACACACATAATACATACAAATATAGGATTATATGTAACACACCTCTCGGCCACTACCTACCTCTCTAGATATAAAAAATACCTATTTTGAGGTAGGTTACCTTTTTTTTTCATTTTTCCACCTTTGATGGATACCTAATATTTATTTTGAAAGAAGGTACATACAGTAAAAATCTACTAAAAAATATTAAAAAATATAACGTGTAATGCGGGATGCAAGAGAAAATGTATATTTAATGCAAGAGGTAGTGTTACATTTTATACTAAAATAGCGTCTTTCATGCGGATTCCAAAAATAAGTGGCAAGCTGAAATTAAAATTAAAAAAATAATAGAATAAAGAGGAATTATTAATTGACGATACAACGCTGAGTAAAAATATATCAGATTCATTAACATCGCTTAAAACTTATTTATGACATTTGTTGGATATACACATGTGTGCAAGGGACAGATAAAATAACCGAATAATGGTATTTATAAAAACTAGCAGTTAAGCAATCGGCTATCGCCGACTGCTTGCTGTTAGGCCTTGCGGGTGGCTGTATGGGCCGCTGCGCGAACCTGTAGTGGCCGCTACGCGGCCATTGGCATTTACGATTGGTTATCGTCCATTACCTACTGCTAGGCCCTGCGTGCAGTTATTGTGGAGTTTTGCGACCAATTCAAGTGATTTTCTTAAGTGGAAAGAGGTCTACATATTACTTAAATGTAATTCGTTATTAGTGTTTGAAAGAGTGAAAAATTAGAAACGATGTTTTATTCATATAAATAAATATCTAGAATACGGCCGATTGTCATACATTTAACAATCGGTGGTATATGCGAGAATTAACTGAAATTTTGGACTTCAAAAGACCCAAAAACTTAATCTAGAAACTGTAAGCCCTACGCATAAGGTAGCGCGGATATTTTAACGTCACAATTTAGGTCAGGTAGCGTGTGTATTTTAACCTCACAATTTAGATAAAGATCTCAAAATTAATAATCACGATATTAAGATTAATCTAGATATTATTCGTATTAAGATTGATATATATATTAAGATTGATCTCAAAATTAATATTCACGATATTAAGATTAATCTAGGTTCATAATACAAAGATATATCTAAACACCGTTTCACCTATTATAATACGTTAATGGAACGAATACGAAACTGTCAAACGGCCGATATGTCAAAATTCAATTTTGATACGACTTGACAGGAGTAAAAATAGAATTGATTGAAGAAAATGTGATATTTAGTTATTTTTAATCAATAAATATAATCTTCGTTTTAAGTTACGCATATAATATTTCTACATTAAATTATATCTAAATGTATTTTTAAAGTGATCTACTCTAAAATGTTCTTTTTAACTGGCAACAGAAATCATCCACTAACAACAACATCATCATTAGCGTAATTAATATATAGATGGTAGGTATGTTTAATTTAGGCAAAATTAAGTTATGATATAAGTCTTGATTGATTTGTTTCCAGTGAGCAATGTACTCATCCACTGCCTGCGTAGAAGGGGTGAGGGAGAAATCCCAGTTACTCATCTTCTAAATAATTATTAAAATTGATTACGGAAGTAATAACGAAATTAGCAGTAATAATTTTCGTATTATTAAAATTAGTTAATTAGATAATTGACTTGATGATGATTATAATATTTTTTACTAAAGCAAAGATATGTCAAGATATAATTATAGATGTCTCATAGAGACGAAATTATATTATTTATAGAAAAAAGTAATAGGAGAGAATGTGGTCAATTGTAACACAGGGCAGTGAATGGTACCCACCCACCGCTTACCCAGGACCGTTCTAAGAGCAAAAGCTTCCTTATCGGTCCTACTCAATCGTCTCCAGGTTGACATTTTTTTTAAATACTACTTTGCAAGACCGTGCCACCCCGCAGCGGTCGTATAAACCACCGCGGGACCGCACGGCCGCAGAAACAAACCATTCACTGTCCCCACCGTGAAATTATTCTTTATTTAAAAAATAAAACATTTAGATGAAATGCTTAACGCCGCTAAAGAAGTTCAACTTCAGAATAGAAGCGTACGGAGTATGGCCAAAACACATGGAATTTGTCACGTTTCCCTCGTGCGGTATGTTAAAAAAATGAAACAATGCTGGATGCTGCTTATGGACAAAGCATACCCAACGAGAGTTGGATTTAGTGCATCACATGCAGAAAGTGGGCTCATCAGAAGTGTACCGGAACTAGGTCAATATTTTATGACTGTCCTAATTGTCAGTCCGATTAGAAGTTTACAAAACTTGATTATTAAAGTAAACTGTTTTTATATGCTTTTATCATATAAATTACCTATTCTCTGTATTCAATTTGCAACATCCGCTTACGTAAAATGTTTTTTTTTTTCTCATTTATATTTAACATAAAATTTTATCATCTCGAAGAATAGAGTTTGTATTAAAGTTTTTTTTTAAATGTTCATCGTTCTGTTCACTTTTTTATTTATTTATTTTATGTTTACGTAGTAATAATAAAATATTGAAATAAATATTTTTATCGTTCATGGACCGTTTTTCATTATTTAACTGATTTAGCTATGGTTTTACAATCATCCCCATATGGTGTTACAATTTATATTAAATATAACTCAATCTAAGCAAAGAAAAAAATTAATAAAACTACGGGTGCTTTGTGAAACTTGCCCGAATATATAAATGTTTTTATTTGAGGATTATAACCTCCTGGAGGCCGCCTACAGAAGCTTTTTCAAAAAATGGTACAATTGACCACAGTCTCCCCTACCTAATTTTCCATAAAAAATATAATTTCTTCTCTAGGAGACATCTATAAAATATTTTGATTAATGATGCCTCCTGCGATAAAATCCAGTACTGTGTGTGTTCATTAAAAATTTCGGACAAACTTAAAATAATCCAAAAATATGTTCATGAATCGGTTAAAAATATTAGGTGTGTTTATTATTTTCAAATACGTACATTAAAAAATAAATACCAAAATAAAATAGGTGGTGTAATCTTCATCTTCTTCTTCTTCATCAGCCTTCGTCTTTCCACTGCTGGATATAGGCCTCTTCCTTACTTTTCCATTCTTCCCTCTTTGTTGGCTAATTGTAGCCATTTCTTTCCCCCCACAGCGACAATATCATCGACCCATCTCTTTTGAGGTCTTCCGATGCCTCTTTTATTTTCCCAAGGTCTCCATTTCAGAATTCTGGAAAAAAAAGAAAAGCCTTTGAATCATGCATACTGCCAGTGATGACGGATGGATTGGAGACGACGAAATTAGGCGCAGAACTAGAGTAGCGGATACCATGGATCGTGTAGCGAAGCTAAAATGGCAATGGGCAGGATACGTTGCAAGACAGGATACTACAAGATGGTGGTGTATATCTATCTGAAATCTAATTTAATTAAAATAATGTTTAATGTATATTTTTAAAATACACTCACAAAAACAAGATTAACTGAATTCTTTAAGTGTGCGTAGATATTATTTTACAATGCACCTGAAATATCATCCGGCTGATTAATTTACTATATTTTTATTGAAAAGGCTTTTAGTAAAGTATCAAATATTATTGCTTTATATTGTATTTTGATCGAATCGTCAATATTATGTTAGTCGATCCTTGGAAATATATTGCCTGCACAATTATGTGTACACATCAGTTATAACTCTTTGTGTAACTGTTAAATTCTTAACCTCATAACCAAAAATGACAACCATTTGGCTGTTATTTAGTATTTAGAGATATTTATCTGAGAATTTTGCAAACAAGAAAATCCTTAAAATCAAAAAAATATATATTTATTTATTCATTTGATGAACATTGTCATTTGAAATCAATAGTACGTTCGTGAAAATGTGCTGAATTCCTAAATATAGACCCTCCCCTTAGACGCAGGTGGCATCAGATTCGTTCTATTCCGTGCAACCTTCAGACAATTGTTTTGTTGGAACCACCCATTGTGACGCTGCGTCATTGCACAACGTTCTTTATCATAAATCACGCCACCCTCTTCTCAATAAATGCTTTTCTCTTACCCCGTACTGAAATATTTGAATAACTTTGTTTCAGTAAATGTTTGAAATGAACAGTTTCAAGAAAATGTTCTTTGTTAATTTAAAAAAAAAACCCTTTTAACATTGTCTTCATTTTTTGATTTGATAAGTCTTTTGACTAACTTGATATTCAGTTAATTTATATTACAGTTAAGTTTTGATGCCAATGATTATTTTAATTTAAACTAAACAAAACTTTGTACTAAACACGTTGACTTGTTTTATCTGTAGGTACTATAGTAAAGTTTGTTATTAATTACATTTGATCATAATCTGGGATGGATCCTCTCGAAACTTTTTTCAGTAGTTTGATAAAATAACTTAACGATGTGTGGTACAATGTTTACTTTAGAGTTAATTAAAATGTCCAATATCTTGGCTGTCTACGTTAGTTCTGTTTTATTTGTACTGTCTCTTACTTTTGTCTAAGCATGGAAATATGAATTCAATATCAGTATGCATTAAATGAATATCATTCATCTAATTTAATACAAGTACGTAATCAAGAATCTTGATTGGTACCTATCTCACTCACACATGACATTTCTCTCGATTTTTTTTAAATAGGCTTGTGAACACGGAATTGGCTCGAACTGAACTCGGCACCCGGTTTGCACACTATTGCTCTGTATGTGTAATTACTAGATGAAGTAACGTACTCAATAAATTGAAATGCAATGTATTTTTAAGTTTTTTAACCGAGTTAATCCATTCCGTACCATATATTTCTCTCTAAATTGACTGTTAAATTAAATATTAAGGCCATTAGATTACATTTTATAAATAACCAAGTCCTTATGGCCTTTTATAGTTACATATAATCACCTTTCAACTTTGTTTTTGCATTAGTTTATAATTAGTTATTCAACTCCCGTATTTTAAAATTCGAATTTTAATTTTAAGTAAACATTGCATCTTGATGAAAGGACTATTGGTCCTGAAACATGTTGATTATTAAATAAGTAGTGGTTTTATGCAAAGTGTCTTTTTGTTAAGATTTAATTAATATTATACATTTGAATAAATCACTTTAGTATATTAACTAAATGCACACGAATAATTAGAATAGCTTATTTATTTAAATAGTTGCTAATTAAAAGTAGTGCGAAATTTCGTATTTACTGCGCGACGCTATTATTTAATATCGGTCAATTTTTTTGTCTTTTTACTCCCTTTCTTGTACTCTTTTAACTCGTAACGTCTGCTTGTCTGCCGAGAAAACTTTGGATCGATTTTAACCCTTTTACCGTGATCTAATCGAGCTGAAACTTTGCAGGCAGACTCTTGGTGACGATAAAAATGATCTAACAAATTTTCGTTTAAAAAATTTAATTATAGTATAATTTTGGATTTTTCGAAATTTTAACGTTTTTTTCAAATCGGAAACCATGCAAATGTGAAAGGAGCCCGCTGCGCGGAGAAGGCGCGAAACCTGTTTCAAGTAGTATGACTCGAGCCATGGGTCCGATCAGACGGTTTCGCCGACGCCGTGCCCCCCTATGCCAATTATTACGTTTTCAATATTCTATAATTTTTAAGGATAATAATATACATGGAATAGATTTTTCACATGAACTTAAAGCTAGAGGAATATGTTGATAGAATATCAAATAGATAGAAAAAAATTGGAAACAATACAAATGAGAAACCGAGTATGATAAAAACTTAGTTTTTATAAAATGAAATAATATGCATTTTTGATAGCGTTCATTATCACCAGCCCGTATCAGTTAACTGCAAAATAAAAGCTACCCTTAGCTATTTCCACACGTGCTAGTGTATTAGGTTTATTAAATTTTTTTTATATTTATTTTTTTATGTAGATATGATTAAATCCGGTCGCATGATGGGAAAAATCTATTTAAGTCAGTGAAAAAATATGATTTTACAGATTTAAAACCACCTAGCGTGAATTACTCAAACGGTTTTTGGAATTCATTGCAGCAAATACAAAATTGATTGCTTTTCAAATGGAAAAATATGTTTTAAAAAATATATGGTTGTCAAGCATACTTAAGTGTTAGTATTATTAGTGTACCGTATCTATCCAGCGTGACTTTTTTTATTTATATTATTTACTAAAACTATGTCGAAATCTATACATTTATTTTGAGAAGGAAACTAGTGTTTTAATTTTTTTCCTATTGTAGATTTATCAATCAACTCAAAAGTTGGCAGCTTAGACTTAATACGAGTTCATTAGAGTTTTATCTTAACAAACAAAATCTATTTTATTTCTCCATAGAGCAACACAATTGCCAAATTCATTTTTCTACACAGTTTCCCGGCCTTCAACACATTTTAAGGAGCTTTTTTTTTAGGATACCACAATCGCCGTAATAGTTCTTTTTCATAAAGCATCTTACTGTATTTATCATATCTTTAACATGTTATTGATATTATCTAATTTTAATTCTCATCCCTTCCGTTCTCCCTCCCGCACTCTCTGCAAATATAAATATTCTCTACAATTTTTCTTTTTCACCTAAATCTTGTTTTTTAATTTTAATCTTGCTCACAAGTCCATAGCATTTCGTAGAAATCATGTGAATGGTTGAGTTTTCCTTTATTTTTTTTATTGCTGCTTAACTTATTTTTAATATTCCTTTTACAAAATAAATTACAAATGACAGGAGTCTTCAAAATATTTCATACGTTTTTTGAATAAATTACGAAAAATATAAAAACAATACCAAATACAGAAAAAAGCAGATAATTGTTAATACGCCAGCCTAGAGGATTCGAGCCTTGATCCAGGAGACCACTACGTTACTTTGTTCTGTTGTCAAAATACAGGCATTTAGATTATATTGAAAACAGTAAGGATATAAGATATACGATACGTAATCCGTGTACGCATCCAGATTTTATAATGATACTAAGATACAACAAGATATATAATGATACAATTAAGAATGAAAAAAATAGTTTTTTTCAATTTTTTTCGTTTTATTTTTAAAAGTTTAAAAATCTTTTACCACACTTGCTGCATTCACATTTCCATGCATGACACATTACTTCAGGGCCAATCGGCGCACCTTGTTTCCCCGAGAGCTGGCTCCTGCACCGACCGTATTATAAGTTCATTCGCATTGTTTGCTTGTGGAGTAGAGGCGGGAAATGCCGCTCGCAGCCATTCAACGTACCAACACTAAATTTGATAACTCGTACTGAACGCCATGCGCCAGTTCCGTTCAATATTTCCCGGTAATTTCAACTGCTTTTAATTTTCAGATATATAAAATACTCAGACTTAACGATGTTAAATGAGGACCGAAGATTGGTAACGTTTATTCAATTTAATGTTTATTTGTAAATTATTTTCATATTGAATTTTTATGTAGATATGATAAAATCCGGTCGCTTGATGTGAAAAATCTATTCAAATCAGAGAAAAAAATATGATTTTACAGATTAAAAAACCACCTAGCGTGAATTACTCAAACGGTTTTTGAGATTCATTTCAATAAATACAAAGTTAATTGCTTATCAAATGAAAAAAAATATTTAAAAAAAATATAATCACGCGTACTTAAATAAAACGTATCAATATTTTTCCCTGAAAAATAAGTGTACGGAGATGCGTAGATTTTTCTTGAATGCATATATTTATTTTATATTTATTAATTCTGAACTTGATACATTTTTGTAAGAAAATGTGTTACTTACCTCACTGGCATGAACCTGTGCCGAGATGAGCAGAATAAAATGAGGACAAAATACTTTATACATAAAATTAATTAATTTATTAGATATTGTAGATAGGCATAAATTGAAAAAATAAGTGAATATTATTGATTACAATAGTAATAACGAATTTCAAAAATGCAAGTATGAAAAAAATTATATTCGCAAATATGAATTTATGAAAAGAACAGTGCTGTGAGCACATAAATAAATTAAAACCTCTTTTTTGCAGTTGGGTAATGGTGCAAATGCAGTTGACTATACTATGAATAATGTCTAACGAAATAATTTTATGTCAGGATGGCAGTAAGGCATCCACATGTCTGATAAAATAGTAACAAAGATATTTATTTCATTTATGTTTATTTACATACTTTTATTTATAAAGGTATGTAAATAAACATAAATATATAGTTATCAATATCAATAGTTGCTATATTAATAGTATACGACAAAATGACACAATAACACTGCTTACCTATGTGTCAGAAACCAGGACTCTGACAAAGACAGATGACGCAATACCAGATGTATTTGAAAGACGAACCCCCAGGAGAATTTTCGGAGCCTTCAAAGAAAATGGGAGTGTTGCGCAGGTGTTAAAAACTACGATTTTTAAAGACAATACTTTGTCAATTAATTAATTTCATTTGTCATTTTGAGTGAAATGACAAATGAAATTAACTAGAAATTTACTTAACACTTAACAATAAAACTGACGAAAGAAAAATTTTACTACCCGAAAAATAATAGTGAGACCTTATTACTTGGCTATGATTCATGGACGATTTTTACCTTCGCATGCAGTAGGTTGCATCACTGGTTCTCTTGTATTTTTTAAATTTTTCTCGCCCTATCTTCGTGGTCCTTGTGAATGCTGTTACATTGCCACGTATGAAAACCTTACAAGAAGCCTTTTTCGCATATGTCTAGCACAACATGTTTTAGCTTCAAATTGCTGTTTGTGGTTTCATCTGATTTTTCGCATCCCATTTTTCTATATAGCTCCAGAAATCACATTCTAGGAGTACCTTTTCTCCCAGTTATCTTATAATTGAAATGATTTTTGCAAGTGTTACATCTTGCATGTTTATAGGTATAAATGTATATAGGTATGATCGAAGTGGAAGAACAATAAACATACATAAATCATGAATTTACCATACTTGGTGTTAGCTTGGGTGGGAAGCAGTCTAGTACGGAGATGGTGGAAGTGATTTCTTGAAGAGAGCAGAACCTTTACCGCATTGGATTATTATCCTACGGACGATGAATTATTATTCTACATAGCAATAAAAATTTGAAAACGTAATGAATGTTGTATCAGTTGTGGACAGTATAATCGCCTAATTAACTGACAAGAGTTTGAATAAAGTGGACTCTGTGAAAGTTTTGTGGGTACTTACGAATATTACTTTCTCTGAAGTTTTGCACGTGTGGATTACACATCAATCAATTCATTCCAAGTGGTGGACGAATAACGTTTTACAGTGGGGCGTAGCGCAAACATTCATATCACTTATATTTATATAGGCAATTTATGCCTCATACAGCGATGCCTTTGTGGCAGACATATTGACATGGAGGTTACGTTTTTAGACTGAATAAAAAAAACATTAGGGGTAGGATGTAGGGTACGAGTCCTTACAACTTTTACCAAACAATACAGGTAGGTACAAAAAAAGATTTTTTTATATAAAAATTGGTCATCAGATGTTTAATAAATGCATTTGATGCAATGTAACAACCCACCGTAGTCTACAAATACTATATTCGGTAAAAATAAAGCATCGACAATGCAATATGATTGCGTACACACATTTAAAGTGTTGCAGTATAATATGGCTGCCATTTATTTATTTATTTATTGATGAACGCTCTTCAATTATATTAAAATTACAAAAATACAATTATAAACAATTACAAAAATAAGGTAAAGTCATTAAATGACAGAAGACTCGCATAACCTACTAAATAATTACGGAGGTATTGCAGTCGTAGCAACTCAAGGCTTGAAGCTAACCAAATCAACACTGGGGAAGTATTCCACCTTTGAATGTCTTGGCTGCCAAATATCATCTGGTAGCTCCACCTGTTTCTTAGTCACCATATACCGGCCCGGCTCAAAGCAGCTGACTGAAACATTTTTCTGTGAGTTATCAACTCTTTTAGAAACAACAGCCTCATATACTATTTATTCATCACAGGGGATCTAAATATACATCTGGAAAAGGCACTCAATACATCAAGCAACCGGTTTAAAGATTTACTCAACTCCTTTGGCTTAACGCAAAGAGTGTCGCAACCAACTCATGATGCTGGAGGGCTTCTTGACGTCTTTATATCCAGAACGGAAAACGAAGAACAACCTCCGGAAGTTATCGATATCGGTCTTTCCGATCATCGATTAATTAGAACTAAAATAAATACAAACCGACAACCACCACAATATCACACAGTCAAATCTAGAAACTGGAGAAAATTCGACATCGAAAAATTTATATCCGAGCTCAAAACGACAAATCTCTTCAAACCATCACAGAATTCATCCCCTCAGGAACTTATTAACTTATATAATCTAGTTTTATCGCAACTTTTAAATAAGCATGCCCCGGAGGTCACCAAAAAACGCCGTTTGCGAACTTCCGATCAATGGTTCGACGAAGCATGCAGAACAAAGAAAAGGAAAATGCGTCAACTAGAACGAGCATACAAGCAACCTCATCCCAAAGCTCAAAGAATACAATGGATTGCTGCACAAATAGAATATCGAGAGGAAGTAAAATTCAAAAAGAGAACTTACTGGACCACAAAAATTGCTGCTGAGAGGGGAAACCCTCAACAAATGTGGAATTCACTGAGCACCGTTTTAGGAAAACCGCAAACATACAAAACTCCTTCTATAAATATCACCCCAAGCAAAATGTCAGACTTCTTCGAAGATAAGATAAACAAAATTAGGCTTTCAACATTATCTAGTACAGAACCATCATTCTTACCAGGTGACACTATATTTGACACTCTGTCAGACACTAACATTGCAGAAATTATACGTATTACGAGAATCTCTCCAACCAAACATTGTGCCCTGGACCCCATACCAACTTGGCTTTTCAAATCCTGCATACAAGAACTAGCACCTTTTCTTTGTAAACTTTACAACATGTCGTTAGGCACTGGAGAAGTTCCCGACTTTCTGAAAAGTGCAATAGTGACTCCAATTTTAAAAAAACCTACGCTAGATGCAGAAGACCTCAATAATTACAGACCTATATCCAATTTACCACTTATCGCTAAACTGCTTGAAAGAATTGTGTCTTCGCGGCTGAATGCATATATGGACGCACACAATTTATTTAGTAAATTTCAATCAGCCTACATAAAAAACCACTCTACAGAAACCGGACTCCTTAAAATTTTATCTGACATCATACTCGCAATAGATACGGGCAAATTAGTACTCGTCTCTCTTCTTGACATGAGTGCCGCTTTTGACACAATTGACCATGACCTCTTGCTGAGAAGAATGGAAGTATCTTACGGTCTACGCGGTACAGCGCTTAAATGGTTCCAATCCTATCTCTCGAACCGTTTCCAAACGGTAGTTATTGATAACATTGAATCAGCACCGGCTGGTATGAAGTCAGGTGTTCCACAAGGATCGGTATTAGGTCCTTTACTTTTCATCATGTACACAAAAGATTTATTTGATTTCATTACCACACACGGACTTCTAGCTCACTGTTATGCTGATGACTGGCAACTATACTTCCATTGTTCTCCAAACGATACAAACATACTAAAACAATCTATCATTCAGTGCATAAATGACGTAAACCTTTGGATGTCCTCGAATAAACTGAAACTTAACTCAACCAAAACTGAGTTCCTTTGGACAGCTACCCGA